>OX463763.1:2332501-2622594 GCA_949825005.1 Gasteruption jaculator | reverse complement strand
AAATTGATGCTGAGTTACAGAATATATCAGGGAGTCAAATTTTTTTGCGGTTTCTTAAAACTGAAGGTCGAAGGAATATTTGGCGCCCAAAATCAAAAAAATCAAAGCATGAGAACATTATTAAAAATTCAATTGTTTATTAACTTGTTATAAATAAATAGGTAAATAAATAAATTTATAAATACTGTTTACTTTATTAAAAATATGAACTTTAATGAACCTCTCATAAAATTTCCATAACGTTTCGTTAAAAATTGTCCGAGTAATTAATTTTTTAATTAAAAGTGATTCAAATATTAAAACGTACGTATCAATAATAAAAATTGAAATTTTGCAAAATCCTTTGAGGGTATGTTTAGTAATGGTATAAGCATTCATTTGATTCATGTTTCGTAAAAATCGACGACCTAGTGGTTTTTGGGGGTGCTCACTTGACGTGTTTTGTCTAATTTATAATAATCACACGACAATTTTATTTATAATATATTCATAAAAATTATATTTGTAAATGTTTAAAGGGTAGATTAGATCAACTACTTAGCATTAATATAGAAAATTTGATGATTCAAAACCAATTTTTATTGAAACAAATCTGCAGAAAGAAATTTTTAATTTCGAGAAATTTCTACGAGGACTAAACAAATGTATAATTAATTCGTTATAATCTTTAGGATGATATAAATAATCAAACTGAATGAACTAGGTGTTCTATTTTCTATTAATTAACACTTTAAAAGATTTTATAATTTTGTTACAAATGTTACTCCTATATATTCATTATAACGTTTCAAAAATTCATTTTCCCATTATAATGGAATTCCAATGAAACCAACAAAGTTAAATAATTAAATTTTGCTTTCATAATAACATATTGTAACAATATATCGTACCTCGCATTCGCTCCAACCAAATCAGTGTAATTCCTTGCCTCCTATTTCGCTTTGCTTTACTCAATTACACGGGACAAACTTAATTGTACACTAAATATAAACAAATTTGAAAAATTTTCGAGGTTTCTGCATTAATATCGTTCTATTCCCATTAAAAAGAATCAAAACAATTTTCAAAATTATTCATTGAAAAGCGAAACGAATTGCTCGAATAGATAAAAAAAAATGTAAAAATCTAAAAACAAAAAAAAAGCGAAAATTCGTGCTGGAAAAAAGTAGAAAAAAAACAGCAGCTACAGAAATTTGTGTATATTTTCCTGGAAACAGAGGACGAATTTTCTACATCAAAAGATCCTATATACCCTTGAGACTTTAATGGAAAGAAAAAGAAAAAGGAAGTAAAAATAGAGGGAGGAAATGGGGAAAAATGTTCTTCCTAATAGGAATGTCAGCAACAGCCAAGACCGATAATCCCTTAGCGCTAATTTCACTCCTCGAGAACTCTCTCTTTTCTTTCTTGATTTTATGTACTCTTGTATTAAAATTAAGTTGACTTTTTGCATTTAATGGAACTCTGTCGACAATAACGGGAATGGTACAAATGAAAATTTTACAATTAAGGGGTTAGGCCACTCTAGGATTTTCGAAAAAACAATTTTTTTTGGTCTTAAATGGTCCCTTGGTATCTCAAAAATGATGTCCCAAAAGATTATGGCCGGGACAAATCTAAAAGTACTCGATTTTCGAATTTTAGTACACGGCCGCCCGGTCCGCAGCGAGCTACCACTCAAAACTTCAAACGCGTTTATCTCGAAACTACATTTTTCAAAATTGCCGGAAACAGAACTGACAAGGAAGGGTCTCCAACCCTACCTCACCGATTTCAATAATTTTTGGATATGTTGTAGTACTCGAAAAACTAAGAGACACGTATTTTTTTTTATGTGCGGTAATCCACTTTAAAGGGGTGAAAACCACCCCTAAAGTTTTATCCAGAAATCGTTTTTTTAAAATCATATCTCGGCTTCTAATTAATATTTTTTAATAAAACAAAGTGGAAAATATTTGACGTAAGTCGAAGATATTATATAATATTGAATTACAATCCTCTCAACTATAAAATTCACCATTGCTAATTCTACTACAACTATTATCAACTATTCAAATTTAATTATGTCATCAAAATACGTTATAGTTAAATTTACTAGAATACATTTTTAGATTCGATAGCAATTGTCCTCTCCTCCACGGTGAGAAATTTTCATCTGACCCAAGTAATACTTAATACATACTTCCGCCATACACTTTTTGATTTTTGACGGAAGAAGTAAAATAAAAACGTAGCCATAAATGTCCCCTGTTTTGATTTACCATGACGAAATTTTGTTTAAAAAAAAGTTTAATTGTAAGTTAAAGCTACATTGCGACAGGACACGGAAGGACCTCCCCGGTTGAAAGGCTGGACGGTTACATTGCATCGTATTGCATTGCATTACATTGCATTCCACGAGTTCACTGTGCACTTCTAGTACTCTCTACCGTACACCTACTACATTATTTACCGTGAGGACCATTCTATGTGTCTTTGGCTTATCTACACGTATTCACGTAGATTTCTACACACCCGTGACGTATCGTATTTGACGTAAGAAGTCGAAGATATTAGGTGTGTTTATGACCCAAGGGGTTGCAACCCTTATTTTGTATTTAAAGAAAACTAGATTTTCATGCTTTTTTTCTTTATAAAAACCAGGACATGAACTTTGTTTCATTAAAAAATACTAATTAGAAACCGAGATATGATAAAAAAACGACTTTCGGATAAAACTTTAGGGGTGGTTTTCACCCTTTTAAAGTGGATTACCGCACGTACAAAAAAATACGTGTCTCTTAGTTCTTTGAGTACTACGATATATCCAAAAATGATTGAAATCGGTGAGGTCGGGTTGGAGACCCTTCCTTGTCAGGCAATTTTCAACCGATTAACTTGAAATTTTCAGTATATTTATAAAATTACATTACCCATAAAAGTACATATCACTTTTTTTTATATCGCATAGTTCATTTGTTATTAATAATTTTCTGACGATTTTTTTTGGCAATTTTTTTCAGAAGTGCGCCATTTTGTTAAAAATCAATATATCGAAAAAGTGATATGTACTTTTATGGCTGCTCTAATATATAATCGAAAAAAAGTAACCGACTTATTGTAATTAAGAAATTACAGGCGGTGCGTTTCCGGCAGTTTGGCCTGGAGAAACGGAGGCGTCTTCGCAAAAACGCTGCACAGCCGCCATTTTGAACGTAATCGCTTCAAAAAAATTAGTGTATACAGTCGATGATATGTATAATAAACACCCTTTTTCGTAATTGGGATTTATTTGGTAGTTTGTCTAAAAAAAATCTCCAAAAAAGGCCTATTTTTTCGGCCTCTAGAGTGACCCAAGCCTTTAATGAAACAATTTGAAATTTGGTTTTCACGTTTTTATTGGTTCATCGATTCCTATACAGCACCTCTCGTTCTCAGCTTCTTTTTTTTCTTGGATATACTCGATAAATTAGTTTCTTAATATTACATTAATTCGTTACTGAATTCATTCGAATTTTATACACGATGTAATTCCGTTGGACCCGCGGGATTTCCGTTGGATCCTTGCACTTTTCACGAATTTCTTGTTAAAAAATATACATAGGTACGTTTTTATATTTTTCTCCGAGGGATTAATCCGGATTTTGGGTATTTTCAATTTCCTCCTTTTTTTTTATTAAAAAAAGTTAATGTTTTTGTTAAATAAGACGATCGTTTTCGTAAGAACTCGAGTCCTTCTTATTCTCCTCGGTCTCGCAATGCATTTTTTGAAAACTGCGATTTTTCCGCTTCGGGGGAGTGGGGACGATCTCGGCGATGTTGTACCGATGTAATCTACTCGGTTTTTCCGGAGGAATTGCCTCTCCGGTAAAAGCTTCTTCCTCTTTCTGCTTCGAACCGAAATCGATTTTCTTCTTTTCCTCGTCCTCGTTGTCAATAAAAAAATTAGAATTCCCCACTCGATGGAACAACCTTTCCCCAGAATCCTCCTGAAATTTCGAAACCTTTTCCCCCGAATTTTCATTTTCCGTCAAATCGACGTCCTCAAATTCGGAATTTTCGATATTTTTCCGCGTCTCCCTTTCGTGTCCCGAAATTCCATCGACTTCATCCCGGATTTTCGACATTTCGGAAATTTCAAAATCCCTCCGTGTCGACCCGAATCCTTTTGCGATTTCCGAAGGAACGATTTTCGGTTCGATTTCAAACCGTTCGACCGATTTGTCCAAAGAATCTTCGAAATCGATTTTCCCCTCGTTTCCCAACCCCGGGAGATCGTTGCTCTTTTCCTCCTTTTCCAAAAGATCGGAAAGATCGGCTTCGAGCTCGTGTAAACTCGGTGTCATGGAGCTCAGGTTACTGGGATTGCAATTATCCTCGTTCTGACTCTCCGATTTCAAGACTTTCAGTAAAACCGAGTGGTCGTTTTCGAGAATCTCGGCTTCGATCTTCTCCTCGGAAATCAAAGAATCATTTTTTTCTTCGTTTTCGTCGAGAAAGGGGTTTCTTCGAATCCTCGTTTTCTCGATTTCCAGGTCCGCTTTTCTATCCGCGATTGGTTCTTCCTCGACCTCCTCCAGGAGCATCTCTCTCGGTAAGGATTCCTCGGAAATCGTTCGGCTTATCCTCGATATCGGCGTATCGGGAAAATCTTGGTCGTGGAAGGAAGAGACTGGAAATAACATTGAATGATATTATTATAATTTTTGAAAATTTCAATATTAAGGTATTTGTTTCTCAAAATCAATTGATTCGACAAAATTCTTAAACTTTGTATAAATATAGTATTGCTATAAATAAACACTCATACTAAATTTCTGGAAGATTTACCGTTTAGTTTCCGAGATATACGTAATTGAATTCGTGATTTTTCGATATGACTCCAATCAAGGAAATAACAACAAAAATGAGTAAATTTATCTTTTTTTCGTTAAATCATATGAATTAGACGTATTTTTAACAAAGTTATGATTTTACAGTTTTGTTTTTTTAAATTTTTACACAATTTTATTACTTTTTTAGTATGCACTCTTATGAAACAATTCGTTAACACAATTTTTATCAGAAAACGCGATTCGAGAGAGAGGTTCAAAATTTTGTATGTACAAAGTATTTACATTGACTAATTACATATTTTAATTGAGGATCGATTTACCGTTTGTAACCAAAGTTATACTTGTCGAAAGTTGGAGTTATACTCAGAATTTGTAATCGTTGAAAGGACAGCTAATGTGAGATTTGGCAACATTGTAAGATTTGTACATGAGTGTATATATGTATAGATATATTTTTGAATAACTTCTCGACATGTCAACCTATTGTTTCTCGCGCGGGTAGAAACATGGAAAAATATATATGAAGTTAATTTATTATAATATTGTTAAATTAGAAAAAATTTATAACTGATTCGCTGTCGAAAGGTGGGTTACGTTGTTCTTCACGTTTCTTTGCCAAACCCTCACTACACTTTTTCTTCTGCACCAATACCTTATTTTTGATAAATCGACCTTTATATCGAGTTTGTGATGACATTTTTGATTTCTCGTTTTGATTTTCGTTAATTAAATTAATAGTAAATGTCACGAATGAGAAATCGAAACATTGATGTGAATATTGACACTGACGTAGAATTGATTGTTAAACGGCATTGCCAAATCTCAAGACTACGTAAAACAACCAAGCGACTTGACCTACGTAGTTGGAAAACAAATACCTTAACGAGTTTGGAAAATTTTTTATTGTGTGGATAATTTATATAATTAACGTTTTTTTATGTAGATAATACTAATATATAAATAATATAATATAAAAAATAATATAATGTTAATAATTATAATAATGTAATGAACAATATTCAATTTATAATACAATTAATATTTATTTACCAATTTTTTAAATTACATATTATTTTTTTTTTCGTGTTTATTTTTACTCCGTGGATTTCATATATTTGTATTTACACATTTCAGATTCTATTGAATTATCGAAATATAAACAATTATTTAGAAAAAAAAAATAAGTACCTTCGAATTCACCCTCGGATATCATCATTATACTTTTTGCATTATTTCAAAAAATTATTTTTTTTTATTTTAGTGGAACTCCATCAAAGATAACCAACAAAATTAAACAAATAAATTCAAATCCTATCGATATAATCTAGTTTATTAAATCTACATAGAATTACAAAAATATACATTAAATCTTATTTTTTAAAAACTAATACAATAATAGAAAAATAAAAATTAATTTTTTACCGCCATCAAAAAAAAAAAAGAAAATGAAAGTTATCCAAAAAATACTTGAAAAAAAGTTTACATATAAATTTCATATCAATTATTCGATTCCCACTGTCCAAAAACCACTAACACTTACTATTACTATTTTTCAAATTATTTTCATGAGATAATAAAATTGAAATATAGTGAAACTATATTATTGTTATTATTATATTATTATTATTATTGTATTTATATATATCAGCATCTATTAAATTAATAAAATAAGAAATTCCAAAAAAAAAGTAAGTACCTTTAAATTCACCCTCGGATTTCATCATTTCGGAAACGATTTTTGGCTGATGTAAAAAAAAAGGATCGCAGTCTTTTTTTCCGTCAGCTTCCCTCTTATCCTCGATATCCGGTTTCTCGAATTTCCTATTCTCTGAAAAATTCTCATCGGGGAGAATTTTCGAATTCGAACGTCTCGAGGAACCCTCTTCCATCTCGGTCACCGTCTTATCTCGTCCCGAGTCCAAACTGGATCTGGCTTTCATCTCCGCCGTGAGCTTCCTCGCCGAATTTTTAGTTTTCAGAATTTCGTCCAAATCGACGTAATTCGCTGAATTGGAGTTATCAAGATTGGATTTATCCACGGATTCTTCCGCGGCAGCTTTTTTTGGGGTGGAACTCTCTTGGGCGGAATGACTCCGGCAAAACTTTTCGTATTCTCGGTCGCTGTTTCTGCGAGTTCTCAGCGAGACCAACTCGCTCGGAATGATTTTACCGGTTCCGTTAATCTGTAAGTATCGACAACACCGTGTTTATTTTATTGGCGATGGTTCTGGAGGGAATTAAATAAAACTGGAGGGTGGAATAATACCAATAAGGGAGGGAGGTACAAGGAAACAATGACTTTTATTTCGCGATGATAGAAGTGTCCCAATTTTAATCCTCATTTGATTTGAAAGCTTGGGGATAAATCCTAAATTCAAGCTTTTTTGTATTTAGGCACTTGTCGAAATTGTTTTTGTATCACAAAAATTTGAAAGTTTTTGGGAAACAAAAATTATTGATTTTTCGAATTATTATCGAAAACGAATAGTAGGGAAACTGATTGTATTTTGATTTAAATGTAATATAATTAATATAATTAATTATTATTAATATAATTAATAATATAATTAACTATTCCAATTAAACAATAAAATATATCATTATTGTAACTGATATTTCAAAATTGTTTTGGTATGTTACAATTTTGAACATTTTTTGGTAACAAAAATTATTGATTATCTGGTTATTATTGAATTGTACCAGCAATATGGGATCTAATTGTATTTTTATTGAAATGTAATAATATACTTTTTAATGACATAGAAATTTCAATTTCAAATACAAATTTTCCAATTAATGAATTTCCAAATTTTCTCAAAGAATAATATTTCTTTTCAAAGATTTGTTTGAATACAAATTTTTTGTTTCATAAAATTTTCCAAATTGTTTTTCAACAAAAATGATTAATCCTTTTTATTATTTATAAATAGATGTAACAAATCTTTGAAGATGAAATTGAATCAACTTCTTATCACGTCTTACAATCTTTCGGGTGTTATTAATGACTGAACTTGATGAACTTGATGTTCTACTTTCTATTGATTAATATCTTTATGGAAGATGTAATTTTATTACAAACGTTTTTATATTTTTTACACCACTTCATAAAGTCATTTTTTATTGTAATGAAACTTCCAGGAAACCAAGAAAATTAAACAAATAAAATTAAATCATTAAGATATAATATAAGAATAAATTAACTTTGTATAAAATTACAAAAACATATATTGAATTTCGTTCTTTAAAAATTGTAGTAGAATTATTCAACCCCTTAAAAAACACCTCTGGTGCAAAAAAGTCGAGACAAGTTCATGTATGAAAAGGGATCTCTCTACAAAAGTTGTGAAATCCGATAACATTAGACAAGCTCGGTTTTTCCATTATGTCAATACGAAGTAATTACAAAATGGAAAGAATTTTTTCTGTTTACGTGATTAGAACCGGTATTGAACTTGTCGGGCCCCGAACCCAAACGATAAGCAATAAATATCTTACAATTTAATTTATTTTTACCGCATTATGAATTAGTAAAGATCAAATTACATAATAATAATATGAATAATTATACATCATACTCAAACATCTGAATTGTTCGGGGCCCAACAAGTTCAATACCGGTTCTAATCACGTAAACAGAAAAAATTCTTTCCATTTTGTAATTACTTCGAATTGACATAATGGAAAAAACGAGCTTGTCTAATGTTATTGGATTTCACAACTTTTGTAGAGAGATCCCTTTTCATACATGAACTTGTCTCGACTTTTTTGCACAAGAGGTGTTTTTTAGGGGGATTTGTCTCCTTTTTGCAAATATTATTATTATTATCAACTTTATATCTCGAGATAATATAAAACAATACATAACGTGCGTCGGTTAGGTAAATTTTTCGTCTTTTGGATATTCGGGAAAACAAAACGGATCATATTTGAATGCACAGGGCCTAGCCCACCGTTGAGCCTTCACTGGGCGACAGACAGCCGATGAGTTATTATTACTATTTTTATTTGGCTTCATCGTATTATTATTGTTATTATTATTATTTTATTTCTTTTTGTCGTATTATTATTCTTAACGGCTTTATATCTCGAGAAAATATAAATAAAATAATACATAACGTGCGTCGGAAAGGTAAATTTTCTTCTTTTGGATATTCGGGAAAACAAAACACAGATCATATCTGAATGCCTAGGGCCTAGCCCACCGTTGAGCCGCTACTGATGTCACAGACAGCGTGTGAGTGTGTAAAGGCTTTCCAGCCGTGTATGTACACAGAACGCTTCGGCTATTTGTTATGTGTGCGGACCCAGTTCGGTCGAGAAAAGAGACACAGTAGCGCTCTCGCCCAATTCATAAATGAATTTGTCTCGAGACACTACCGTGTCTCTTGATTTAATTTCTTACGCCACCAAAAAGAAAAAAATGAAAACGATTCAAAATATATTTCGAAGAAAAAGTGTTAAAACAATTTTATATTAATGATTTGGTTCCTTAGCATTAATTTTTACTTTTACTATTTTTTTTTACTATTTTCGTGGGATAATAAAATTGAAACATAGTCTCATTATATTATTATTATTATTATTTTTCTATTATTATTATTATCATTGCCATTATTATTATTACTATTATTATTAATATGCAAAATAAATAATTCTAGATAAATCCTACATTAGCAGAAACGGAAAACCCTATTATTATTATTACTTTGACTCTTTAAATAAGATTAATTTCAACATAAATTATGCTCAGAATTTGAAATGCGATCGGAGCCGGCCCCGTTTCTTAATCGACCTCGTAAAGGAAGAAGGAACACACTCGAAAGGAGGAAAATCTAAAAAGAGGACGAAACTGCATATGTCGTTCCTTATCCGTTTTTATTAAAAATGTCCATCCCCCCTCGACTGCTCGACTGCTCATCCCTTATTTCCATCCCTCGTTTCTTATACCTCCAAAGAACGTTCAAAGACCGGCTCGAAGATTTTTAGTACTTCAAAATTGAGGTCGTTTCCTAGAATCTACTTACCTTGTGCTCGTAAACGTCTTTCGTACTTGTCAACGTTGTTGTCATTGTTAAACCAGTGGTAGTGGCAACAGCAGCAGCAGGGGTGGTGGTAGTAGTCGCAGCTGTAGCTGCAGTAATAGCGGCAGGGGTAGTAGTGGTAGTTTCAGAAGTAGAAGTTGAAGCTTTAACATCCTCGTTCGCATTAACTTTAGTACCAGTTGAACAACAACGAGAGTTAGACTCCTCGCTGATGCCGACGCTGTTACTTGTTATTATCGTACTCTTCTTCTTCGCAACCCTTTCCTCCCCCCCTTCCCCCTCATTATCGTCGCCATCATCATCATCATCATCATCGTTATCGTTATCGCCATCGTCATCCAAAACAACCTTTTTAACGTTGTCTCCGCAATTCGCGCTGTTTGATTTCACGGATTTTACCGAAGAATACAAAGGATCCTCCTCGTTGCAGGATTCCAGACTTTTCAAATCCTCGTTCCTGTCGTCCTTTATGACACAATCGGGCCTTGCTTTGTTGTTAACGTTTCTATTGTTGTTGCTAATGCCGCTACCGATGTTGTTGTTGTTGTTGTTGTTGTTAATGAGATTCTCACGGAAATGCTCGTCATCGGGTTTCGGGGGTAAAGGCCTTCCAGCTTGAGTCACCTTTTTACGCTTTTGACGAGGGGGTGGCACCGGTACTTCGTTTCTACCCTTATTCGAACCTTCGAAAAAAAATTAATTAATAAATATAATTATTCTGAATAATATTTGACTCAATAATATAATATAATTATTGTAAATAATATTTGACTAAATAATATAATATAATTATTGTAAATAATATTTCATAATTGTTTTTGTATCATAAAATTTTGAAAATTTGTTGGTAATAACAGTTATTGATTATCTGGTTATTATCAAATCTTACCAACAGTAAGGGAACTAATTGTATTTTTATTAAAATATAATATACTTCTTGAAAATATTAATTATTCTTAATGCTAATTGTTTAGAATAAATTTATGGAAATTAATAATTGAAATTTCTATTCATCGCAACTTTGTACTTAAATGTTCGATTATTCCTCTATTGAATCTTCTAAATTAATAATTAAACCTACGGATAATCTTCCAATGATCGTTCGTCGTTAATTATTTAATGTTTGATTAACAGTTAACTGATTTTGGTGCAATTATCATGAAGGTAGTAGTGTCGATTTTAGAATTATCGTTCAGATTTCGATAAAACTTTGTGTACTGGTCAATTATAGGCTAAAAGTGACCCAGTTAAATTTTTGTAAAGCTAGGGTACCTAAGAAAAAAGTTATGACGATTTTTACTTTTACGATAATAACACGGAGTCTTATGGAGAACCCTCTTTTAGATTGAAATTCTCAAAAACTACCGTTCAGAATTAAATAAAACTTGATAAGGTATTAGTTGATATCTAAACGAAGATGTTGATCGCTTACATTTATTAACCCTTCGAGAACACACCTCTTTTTTCAAGCATGGAGAACACTCTGGGTCAATCTGACCCGACGCTAACTATAAGAGTCCGCCATTTTAAAACGACAAGTTTTATTAGCTTGAAAAAATTCCTAGGTATACCTATTAATGACACTAAAGTGTCATTAATATTATTTATATATCGAAAAAAATTCTCGAAAAAAATTTTTTTTTTTAAATTGAAATTTACAAAAATCACTCTGGGTCAAATTCACCCAGAGTGTTCTCGAAGGGTTAATTTAGTACGTATAAATATAATAAATTATTGATTTTCACGCTTCGCCATCCGATCTAACAACACTGTAAAATAAATTGAAGCGCGCGCGCTATTTCAATAATCAGATTGGCAACATTAGGAATTCAATGGACATAGTAGGATTATTTATTTTCCATCAGTACCCTTTAATTTTTTCGCTAATTTCACTTGCTATTCTCTCTTCGTAAACAATTTTTCGGTAATTCTTTGACCTTTCCAGAAGAACTTTTGAGTTCTTTTAGCTTCAATGTTTGTGGGATCTTCCTGAGACATTTTGTACACAAGCCACTATAAAAACAATCATGGAGTCGCGGTCTCGCAGTGGCACGAATCTATCTGCTATAGGCGGTGTTGTGATATCTATATACTACGCTAGTCAAATGTAAGGATACACTCATTTGACTTGATCAGTAACGACACTACTACCTCAAATCGTCTATTAATGTGTTAACGAATCTTCAAAATTAATAATTCAATTGTTTATTAATCTTCTAATTTTCAAATTTTTCTCCTACTTCTTGATATCTTTAAAACTGCCAAGAAAAATTTTATCCTAATTCAAATTTGTGAGAAAAGGAAAATAGGAAAAAAAAAGAAAAGATCTGCTGGATCCTTTGAAACATTAGAAATTTCGAAAAATATTTGAATTATTTTAACCGTCTTAAAAATAAATTTTGGAAACTAAGAATTCCTCTATTTAGTCTGAAATTCATCTTCGAAATTAATACTTAGATTTTCGATTAACCTTATTATAAATCTTCAAAATTAATATTTAAATTTTCGATAATTGTTTTAAAAAATTAAATGCCCTAATAATCTTCTACTAAATCTTTTAATTTCTTAATTAAATCTTTTATTAATGTTCTCATTTTTTAATTCCTCTCTTATTCCTAAACCTCTTCAAAAATTCCAGGAGAAATAACGTCCCCATCCAAAATTGTAAATGAAAAAAAAATAAAAAAAACGAAAATTTGCCGGATCCTTGGAAACTTCCGAACCGTCGAAGAATTTTTGAACAATTTCATTTTTATTAAAATAACTTTTCTACAATAATAATTTAATTTCTCTATATTCTTTTAAAAATGTTTCTTAATTAATAATTTAATCTTTAACTAATCGTGTACTAAATCTTCCAAGCTAATAATTAAATCTCCCATTAATCATCTACCAAATTTTTTAATACAATAGTTTACTATTAATAATTTCATAGTTAAATCCTTTATCAATCTTTTAAATCAATCCCCTCATTTTTCAATCTACCCCCAATTTCCACACATTTTCGACCGTGCCGAGAAAAATCCTAGTCCGATCCAAATTTGAGACGAAAAAAGAAAAAAGGAAAAGGAAGACGCCGCTGGATCCTTGAAAACTCACCGGTAGAAATTGCGGTAGTCGAGGCAGAATATAATTTCGCGTGGCCGGTTAAATTCGTGAGTGCCGAAGTTCTCGGTGTCCCGGGAACTTCCAGATTAACATCAACCCATTCGCTCGGATGAAATGGTCTGTCAACGGAGTCTATGCTTCTGCCTCTGGTCAAAGCCCCGCGTGGCGGTGAACCAGCATAACCAATTTCCGAACTGAAACATCAAAAGGTCTTTGTACTGCTAAATGAAAATCAATTTTCCTTGCTTCTTTTTTCTCGAATCACGAGAATTATCGGATTCAAATGCCTCCTGATGAGGAATGAGGAAAAACAGAGACTGTATCGGGTAAAAAGAAAAAAAAAAGTATTTATGAATTAATGAACGCTTTATATGGAGTCAAAGGGAACTGAATCGTTCTGAATACCTGGTCGATAAGAAATCAGAAAAACGAAGACCCATTTTTAATGTTAATTAGTTAAATGTTGTTAGAAGCTACGGAATAATTATTGGAAACTATGTCGTGATAAATGTTTCCTCGATTCCATCGAAAGGTTGAATTTTGGCACTTACAGGGTTTTGCTAGGGTTTACCTTGCTAATATATCATTTAATATTAGTACTAATTTAATTAATACTCATTTACTAGTTTTAGTATTATAATTATTCGTTAATATTAGTATACTGAGTATTAATATTAAATGTATTAATTTACGTTGAAATTAGTATTCATTTAATATTATTATTAATATTGGTAATTTTAGTATCTAATTCGTAATAATTCCTAATATTAGTATTAATTGAATAAAATTGGCATATTATAATCAACTCATTAAATATTTAATACCATTAAGCAAGTTAATACAAGATTTATATTAATATTAAATTTATTAATTTACATTGATATTAATATTCATTTAATATTATTATTAATATTGATAATTTTAGTATCTAATTCGTAATAATTCGTAATATTAGTACTAATTGAATAAAATTGGCATATTATAATCAACTCATTAAATATTTAATACCATTAAGCAAGTTAATACAAGATTTTATATTAATATTAAATTTATTAATTTACATTGATATTAATATTCATTTAATGTTATTATTAATATTGATAATTTTAGTATCTATTTCGTAATAATTTGTAATATTAGTATTAATTGAATAAAATTGGCATATTATAATCAACTCATTAAACAATTAATAATATTAAGCAAGTTAATATTAGGTTGGGAACTAACAAGGAAAGGTCTCCAACCCGACCTCACCGATTTCAATAATTTTTGGATATGTTGTAGTACTCGAAAAACTAGGAGACACGTATTTTTTTTTATGTGCGGTAACTCGCTTTAAAGGGGTGAAAACCACCACTAAAGTTTTATCC
Organism: Gasteruption jaculator; assembly: GCA_949825005.1. Lineage (NCBI taxonomy): Eukaryota > Metazoa > Arthropoda > Insecta > Hymenoptera > Gasteruptiidae > Gasteruption > Gasteruption jaculator. The sequence goes on along the minus strand of OX463763.1, from coordinate 2,608,260 downwards.
GAAAATCGTTTTTTTATCATATCTCGGCTTCTAATTGATATTTTTTAATAAAACAAATTGGAAAATATTTGTCGTAAGAAGTCGAAGATTTTAGGTGTATTTATGACCCAAGGGGTTGCAACCCTTATTTTGTATTTGAAGAAAACTAGATTTTTTATGCTTTTTTTCTTTATAAAAACCAGGATATGAACTGAAAAAAATAAAAAAAAGCATTTCCGTTTACTCTATCGAATATTTCAGTTGTCGTGTTTCAGGATTTTTCACGCGACCGTCCCCAAATACCGCAAACTGCCCCTTAAAATAATACGTCACATGTAATGATGAAAACAATTTTTTTTTGCTTGAGATTTATTACACGTGGAAACAGAATGTAATTTATATAAAAAACAATCATTTTATACATTTTTTGTAATATAGTAATATAAAAGGGGTGATAAAAGTCACCCCCAAAAGTGAATTATTTAATATAACTCTATATTTATTAATATTTTTTAATGGAACTGATTAAAAATTATTTTTGAAGGGAAGATTTATCCTTTCTTACGAAGGGATTTTCTACGCAACCGCCCCCAAATACCGTAAACTACCCCTTAAAGTAATACAACGCATGTAAACGATGAAACAAAATGTTTTCCTTAAACTTACTTAAATTTAATAAGTTAGTAAAATATAATATTGTTTTAATATTATATTAAAGTTAACTTTTTGTGACTATTATTAAAGTTACTCATTATTATCATAATTATTATTATTTTGTGAATTGTAATATTGAAAGAAAATTTAAATATTTATAGTTTTGTCGAGAAAAAGTAATAATAATAATAATAATAATAACACAATAACAATAATAATAATGATGATAATGAGCAGCTATAATAATAATTATAAAAAAGTAACTCTAATATAATATAAAACAATATTATATTTTACTAACATATTAAATATAAATAATTTTAGAGAAAAAAAATTTCTTCATCATTTACATGCGCTGTATTACTTTAAAGGGTAGTTTACGGTATTTGAGGGCGGTTGCGTAAAAAATCCCTTCGCAAGAAAGGATATATCTTCCCTTCAAAAATAATTTTTAATCAGTTCCATTAAAAAATATTGATAAAAATCGAGTTATATTGAATAATTCACTTCTGGGGGTGACTTTTATCACCCCTTTTATAATACCATATTACAAAAAAATGTATAAAATGATTGTTTTTTATATAAATTACATTCTCTTTCCACATGTAATAAATCTCAAGAAAACAAAATTTTGTTCATCATTACATGCGATGTATTACTTTAAGGGGTAGTTTACGATATTTGGGGGCGGTTGCGTAAAAAATCCTGAAACACGACAACTGAAATATTCAATAGAGTACACGGAAATGCTTTTCTTTATTTTTTTCAGTTCATATCCTGGTTTTTATAAAGAAAAAAAGCATAAAAAATCTAGTTATCTTCAAATATAAAATAAGGGTTGCAACCCCTTGGGTCACAAATACACCTAAAATCTTCGACTTCTTACGACAAATATTTTCCACTTTATTTTATTAAAAAATATTAATTAGAAGCCGAGATATGATAAAAAAACGATTTTCGGATAAAACTTTAGGGGTGGTTTTCACCCCTTTAAAGCGAGTTACCGCACATACAAAAAAATACGTGTCTCTTAGTTTTTCGAGTACTACAATATATCCAAAAATTATTGAAATCGATGAGGTCGGGTTGGAGACCTTTCCTTGTAAGTAATTGCCGATTTTTCAAAGCAAATAAATGACAAAATCGGCAATTACTTAGTTGCCAACCCAATGCAATAATTAAATTTAAATAAATTGAATCTAGAGTATATTATTAAAAATAAAATTGATATACGTAACAAAGTTAAGGCTTTAGAGTAATTATCAATTATAATTAAATAGCAAAAAATATTATAAAATCCTATAACGTGATATTATAAAACATTGTTTTAAAATCCTGTAACTATTATTCTATAAACTATTATAAATAAAATAAAATTGTACCACAATTGATACCTTACACGGATTATTTAGTAATTCTTCGATTCCTATAATTGAATAAAATTTGCATATTTCAATTAATTCGTTAAATAATTAATACCAATAAAGAATTTAGTGAGATAATTAGATTCAAATAAATTTAATCTAGAAAAAATTATTAAAAATGAAATTCATATACTTGATCAAATTAATTCTCAAGAATAATCATTAGTTATAATGAAATAACCATAAATATTATATAATCCTGTAATTATTATTCTATTAACTATTATTATTGAAATAAAATTGTATCAGAATATCATACCTTACAGATGTTATTCCATAATTACTGAATTCCTGTCATAATTAATTGAATAAAATTTGCACATTGCAATCGAACCATTGTTGCATCGAAATTAACACCTTACATTGTTTTCCAGTTATCGAGAAATGTTTGGCTAAAAAACAAAATCGTGTGGAATACATTTGAATACGTGCTTGCGGTTTGCGTCTATAAATATAGATCCAAGGGTAAAAGGGGTGTTTTCGAGAGAGTGAGAGAGAGAGAGAGAGAAGTATCGGAAACCCTAGAGGAACCGCAACTTTCGCGTTAGACACATTTCAAGCATTGTTTCAGCCTTACCTCAACTATGCATGCACGTGTACGCAGCGCCTACGTACCTACTAACCCGCGAACTTACGAACCCACCAACTGCTTACGTTCTACGTTCTACGTCCTGCATTTTACGTATTGTAACAGAATATACGGAATTACCGGGAACGTCCTTTAAGGGGTTATGCCACTCTAGGATTTTCGAAAAATCGATTTTTTTTGGTCTTAAATAGTCCCTTGGTGTCTCAAAAATGATGTCCCAAAAGATTATGGCCGGGACAAATCTCAAAGTACTCGATTTTTGAATTTTAGTACACGGCCACCCGGTCCGCAGCGAGCTACTACTCAAAACTTCAAACGCGTTTATCTCGAAACTACATTTTTCAAAATTTCCGGAAACAAAACTCAGACAATTTTCAACCGATTAGGGTAAACGCACCAATAGATGGACGGTTAAGCAAACTCTCATGCTTTTTTATCAAAATAATATACTAAAATACAAATAAGTTATAATAAAATTAATTATATTAATGTAAAAATATGGAATTAACTAGAACAAAAATTACTAAAACTTTGTGAAACTTCGCAGTAATTAACAAAAAAGAAAAATTTATGAAAAGGACCAAAACCCCAGTAGATGGACAAAATCTCCAGTAGATGGACAGCCAATACCAATAGATGAACGCTAAATTTTCTTATATTTTTGTAATTTTATTATTTTATTACGATATATATAGTTTTTTTTAGTGAAATACGAGCACAATAATGTATACATACCTTATTTTTTTTATTCATTTACAATAGTAATAACAAACAATGTTTACCGGACATCTGTCACATATTTACTAGTGGTGGCGCTCTTGAAGCAAAACTTCGTCATGTCAAATTTAGGTATTTTTTTTTATCATTATTACAAATGTACAGATGAAAAAAATCACTTTTTGCAATCAGGACTACATGTAGCCATAAAAAAAATTATGACTTTACGATTTCGTTCTTAAATTTAATGTAATTACTTTTGGAAATAATATTTGTCCATCTATTGGAAGGTGTCCATCTATTGGTGTGTTTACCCTAACTTGAAATTTTAAATATATTTATAAAATTATATTACCCATAAAAGTATATATCACTTTTTTCTTATATTGCATAGTTCATTTGTTATTAATAATTTTCTGACGATTTTTTTGGCAATTTTTTTCAGAAGTGCGCCATTTTGTCAAAAATCAATATATCGAAAAAGTGACATGTACTTTTATGGCTGCTCTAATATATAATCGAAAAAAATGTAACCGACTTATTATAATTAAAAAATTACAGGCGGTGCGTTTCCGGCAGTTTAGCCTGGAAAAACGGAGGCGTCTTCGCAAAAACGCTGCACAGCCGCCATTTTTAACATAATCGCTTCAAAAAAATTAGTGTATACGGTCGATGATATGTATAATAGACACCCTTTTTCGTAATTGCGATTTATTTTATAGTTTGTCTAAAAAAAATTCCCAAAAAAGCCATATTTTTTCGGTCTCTAGAGTGGCCTAACCCCTTAAGGGTTTTGCTGTGTAATAAATATGCAAAAATTAACAATTCAAAATTTATAAATAAATTATTAAACTAAATTTTTACATTTTTATTATAAATTAAAAATTCTATTTCTATTAAATTTTATTTATTGCAGGTTTCGAATTGTTTTTTTTTATAGTAAAGGTTATATCTTCGACTATGTTTCATAATTTTGTTATTGAAAAAAATTCACAAATGTAGGAGATGCAATGCATTTCCCGGACCGCTGTTCAAAAAAAGGTCTTCTGCGGTGACCACTGTATCTTCCACCTCACTCGTCTAAAATCAAAAAATCAAATAGATTATGTTTTTGGATTGTATTATCTAGTCCTTAATCGAAGGATTTGACGAAATATTAATTTTTGAAAAAATTGTCGACGATTGAACGTGAAGGTCCAAATTTTGATGAAAAAATCACTACATTTTCGTCGACCATTTTTTCAAAAATTAATATTTTCTCAATTCCTTCGATCAAGGACTAGATAATACGATGCAAAAACATAATCTATTTGATTTTTTGATTTTAGACGAGTGAGGTGGAAGATACAGTGGTCACCGCAGAAAAACCTAGCGGTCCGGGTAATGCATTGAATCTCCTACACGTGTAAATTTTTTTTCAATAAAAAAATTATGAAATATAATCGAGGATACACCCTTAACTATGGAAAAAAAAACAATTCGAAACCTGCAATCATTTTCCCAAAAGAAAATTCTCAAAAACACGCCTTTTTTTCGGCCGCCAACTAGATGTAACCCCTTAATTGGATCGATTAGAAAAATGTTTTTTTATTTTTTTCATTGTATTCCCTCTCGTGAAACTTCGCGTTTCCTTCCTTCCGTTTCGGTGATACGCTGGGGGTGGAATAACCGGGGAAAATTTGGAAAAGTAGGTTAAGGGACGGGGGTGATGAACTCCCTTATGATTATTGATATTATAATTATTATTGAATCGTAATACTCGGCAGAATGAGTTCAACTTTAATGGATCGCGAATGATTTTTAGGCTACGTTCGGAGCCTGATTGGCACGCACGCATGTAGTTGGGAATTTTATTTTGTTCCCGTTGCAAAAAGTTTTTCCACGGAAAGGCTCCGTTCCTCCTTTTCATTCGTAAAACTGATGTAACAGCGATCTAGAGCAAAACGAAGCGTTAAAAATGTACCTCGATTGCTCCCGCCGCTGAAAGGAGCGATTTTTTTTTTATCAAGATAACCGGTAGCTCAAGTAGGTCTTGTTTGTTCCTAACAAATATAATAAATTTGCGACGATAATGTTCGTTCGAGTCAAAGAAATGTGTGTACTTGAAGGCAATAAATGAATTCCGTGGAATGGGAAATGCATTTGGATTCCGTCTAATCAGAAAATTTTATTTCAAGGGAATAAAGGAATTAGTTGGAGGTGTCTTAAAATTAGAAAATTACGAATTACGTGGTAATATAATTTTTTTTCTTTAATTACTTTGCAATAATTACTTTGTAATTACCAATAATTCTTTCCATTAAAAAAAGAATATGTTTAATTAGAAAATTATTATTGTTCACGAGACTACTTATTATAAACAAATATGGTAATTTTGGGATAATATTATTTGTTAGAATTAATAGAAATTATATTTTCGAAAACAATATAAGAATTAATTTTAGATATTTTAAATTTTGAAAATTAGTTGATTTTATTTTTTATAAGGAGGTTCAGGGGTATCATGCGGGGGGGGGGGGGGGGCGCTTCCTATCTTTTAACACGGTAAAAAAATTATAATGCTAACTTCAAATTAAATTTGAATATTGTTAAAAGCCTCGTATATAAAAATATCATACAAATTTTCATTTAAAAAATAGTTTTGGGCCTTACTAATTATTGATTGACATATTTCTGAAATTTTTATTTTATAATTTATTATATACTTTTAACTGTGTTTGAGCGCGAAATAATGTATGAAGTCTGGCAACACCGCAAATTATTGTACGTTACATCTTGTGTTGGCAGCAGTGTGCGTATACTTATAGTGGGTCATTTCGCGCCAGTATCATCGATATAACGTAACCTAAAATCTCTAGCCTAAAAGAAATATTGCACGATGTCGGCCAATCCATATAGATGGAAAGGAAAGTTTGTGAAAAAGATCTAATTATTATCTAAATTAATAAAAAAACTAAATTATTAAAGAAAATAGAACCTATGATCAAATTATGTTTATATTAGTTACGAGAATCCAAAAACTTAATACACTCAAAGCTTAACCTGTGAATATATATCTATATATACTGCGACGTTGCCAGACTTCCTTGCTAGCCGCTCGTCATTCAAATAACCGCGTGGAAAACTTTCAGTTAATGACGAATTACTCTTAGAAATCGGTGGTGAGGTCTGTTCGAGAAAATACAAAACTATTCTGCAACTAATCAATTATTAAAATATAGTTGTTTCATTTACTTTTCTGCATTTTTGAAAGAGTATTCTCGATATATCGAAGTCAATATGCTTGATTTCCATAAGAGACAATGATAATAAACGCAATATCCAATGCTTTGTCATACTCTAAAGGAACATATTTCACCATTTCAGTCTCATATTTATATTTTTATATAACTCCTGAACCTCCTTAATAACAATTAATTTGTAGGTACCAATAATTCTCCTCATCGAAAGAGAGAATTTGTGTGATTGGAGAATTGATCTTGATCACGAAACTGTTTATTCGAAACAAATATAATAAATTTGGTAAAATAATTATTATATTTGTTGGAATGTTGAAAAATAGTATTTGAAGCCAATAAATGAATTGCTGCTTGTGGAATTTTAAAATTAAAAAATTACAAATAATGCGGTTTACGTATTTGAAGTTCATCGAGTCGATGAAAATTAGTAATGAAAATTATTTTTGAAATTACTTTGTAATAATTAATTTTTGGTCACCCATAATTCTACCCATTGAAGGAAAGAATTTGTTTAATTGGAAAATTGATCTTGTTCAAAAATCCGTTTATTCTAAACAAGTATAATAATTTTAAGGTAATATTATTTCTTGGAAAATTACTAATTACGTGGTAATATAATTCTTTTTCTTCAATTACTCTATAATAATTAATTTGTAATTACCAATAATTCTTTCCATTAAAAAAAAGAATTTGTTTAATTAGAAAATTATTATTGTTCACGAGGCTATTTATTATAAATAAATATGGTAAATTTGGGATAATATTATTTGTTGGAATTAATAGAAATTATATTTTTGAAAACAATATAAGAATTAATTTTAGATATCTTAAATTTAGGAAATTAGTTGATGATTTTTTTTTAAATTACTTAATAACAATTAATTTGTAGGTACTAATAAATAATTCTCCTCATCGAAAGAGAGAATTTGTGTGATTGGAGAATTGATCTTGATCTCGAAACTGTTCATTCGAAACAAATATAATAAATTTTGGTAAAATAATTATTATATTTGTTGGAATGTTGAAAAATAGTATTTGAAGCCAATAAATGAATTTCTGCTTGTGGAATTTTAAAATTAGAAAATTATAAATAATGCAGTTTACGTATTTGAAGTTCATCGAGTCGATGAAAATTGGTAATGATAATTATTTTTGAAATTACTTTGTAATAATTAATTTTTAGTTGCCAATAGTTCTACCCGTTGAAGGAAAGAATTTGTTTAATTGGAAAATTAATCTTGTTCAAAAATCCGTTTATTCTAAACAAGTATAATAATTTTGAGGTAATATTATTTCTTGGAACCAAGAAAAATTGTATTTTCAAAGGCAGTAATAATAGATCAAAAGTTCTAACCATTATTTTCTTTTTAAATTTATTCCTAAAAATTAACTTGTAACAACAATTCTTTTAGTAAAGAGTAAGTCTTTTTTTAATCGTGAAAATTGGTAGCTCGGAATCAAATACGTAGGTCTTGCTTGTTCGATAAATACACCAAAATTTATTGGATAATTTATATCAATAACTCGACAAGTCATTCCAAAGCATTTGTACCGGTTTATTGCAATAAACATTTTTGAGCAATTTTCAACACATTCTCTTACTATATTTATTAATACAAAAATTTGTATAAACACTTCAAACTTTTTGCAAAGACTCCAACTCACAAGGAAGGCTCTCCAACCCGACCTCACCGATTCCAATAATTTTTGGATATGTTGTAGTACTCGAAAAATTAAAAGACACGTATTTTTTTTATGTGCGCTAATCCACTTTAAAGGGGTGAAAACTACCCCTAAAGTTTTATCCAAAAATCGTTTTTTTTTATCATATCTCGGCTTCTAATTAATATTTTTTAATAAAACAAAGTGGAAAATATTTTTCGTAAGAAGTCGAAGATATTAGGTGTGTTTACGACCCAAAGGGTTGCAACCCTTATTTTATATTTGAAGAAAGCTAGATTTTTTACGCTTTTTTTCTTTATAAAAACCAGGATATGAACTGAAAAAAATAAAGAAAAGCATTTCCGTTTACTCTATATCGAATATTTCAGTTATCGTGTTTCAGGATTTTTTACGCAACCGCCCCCGAATACCGTAAACTACCCCTTAAAGTGGATTACCGCACATATAAAAAAATACGTGTCTCTTAGTTTTTCGAGTACTACAACATATCCAAAGATTATTGAAATCGGTGAGGTCGGGTTGGAGACCCTTCCTTGTCAGACACTATTATAGTGACTTTCAGGAATCTTGTTTGAATAAGTACAAATTTATATTTTGTGTTTCCTGTATTTTTTTTGTATTCTACTTCCTTTTTTGTATTTTTTGGTCTTTTTCATCAAATACTCTGCAACAACTTACACCTATATTACGTTGGGTTGCTACTAAAGTTGCTGTAATACTCCCAAAATTTTATAGAATTTTTTGCGCAGAAAAAAAAGAAGGGAGAAAAAAACGTATCTAGAAATTTATGTATTTTTTTGTAAAAACACTGTAATTAGCACTTTATTTTTGGATCGAATTTTTCATTGATTTTTCGATTGCATACTGTTGCCTGATGGAATTCCAAGACATTTAATCAAAATTATATGAAATCCCATAAGGTATTATTTGTACTAATTGTAAGATAACTGTGAAAATATCCATTGAATAGAAATGTCCGAAAACCTATTAAATTTGTTTCTGAATTTTTGCGCAACGTATACAGGTAATTTTGAAAACTGGAAGACACCTTATACCGTCACATCCAGTTTTGTAAACTACACACAAGCACTGTTTTGCATTAGTCATCGGTTAAATATAAAAATTGACGCATTTTAATCCACATCTCTAGACATATAGTGTATTTCACTTTCTTGTATTCCAGGTTATGTATGCAAATAGGTTCAATTATATCGACACGCACGCAATTCATGTATGTATGTGTGTATTAAGATTGTTGCTGGATTTCAATTATCGTTCATGAAAACACACACACACACACATACATGAGATATACGCATATATATATGTGTACACATGAGTTATACGCATATACATATGTGTGTACACATGGAAATATGCATATATGTATGCAATTAGGTGTGTATGAATGCGTGTATTGTGTGTAACCGCGTTCTACTGACCGTAAAAAGGAATGGGAGAAGCCGAAGGTACGATACAGGTAAAACGAGTAAAGTAACAGAAACGTGTGTAGGATGTGAAAAAAAAACGTCACGGAATCATTCGGACAACTTTCCCACCCACGACCGAGTCATTTTAGATGAATTTATGACAGTGGAGAGGCAAAAGTTCCTTTCATGGCACGGGGTCGTTCCGTGAAAGCGAATAATGAAAATTAGTATAATGAAAATTAGCATAAACTAAATGTTTGGAAAGTACAGGTAAGGAAGAGGGGGGGTCAATTGAACCACGAGGAAATTGAACCACGAGGAAATTGAACCAAGGGGCAATTGAACCGTGGGGCAATTGAACCAAGGGGCAATTGAACCGTGGGGCAATTGAACCAGGGAGCAATTGAACTAAGGGGCAATTGAACCGTGGGGCAATTGAAGCAGGGGGCAATTGAACCAAGGGGCAATTGAACCATGGGGCAATTGAACCAAGGGGCAATTAAACCATGGGGTAATTGAACAATTCCACATAAAAATGTGACGAAAATTGTAACGGTAGAACTCATTGGGTAATAGAGTGATAATTTAAATAGGAGCCTGACAATAGGCAACCACGAACACAATGTTAATACCTCGTGAAATTAAGAGTAAAGGATTCGGTCGTAGAGGATCCTCCAAAACAAAAATTACTATTATTTTTAATTTGAGACCTCATTTTTTAGCCGCGTAATTAATAATATTAACTCGAGTTGCCTCCTCACCAATTATAGAACCAAAAATTCTTGAATAATTTCTTTTTAATAGACTTTAATAATTTCATAATTTGTAATAATAGCAAATAAATTTAATGACACAAAACAAATTAAAAATAATAAATTGCATATTTGAATTATTATTATTTATTTTGTACAATGATATAAAACAAATAATACAAAATAAATTTAATAATATTTTTACCAAAAATAAGTAACTTTTTTCTAGAAAATAGTAGCTTTGATAATTACTCTACGATTTCCAATGGATCAGTTAGTCGCTAAATGAATAGAATTTAAGGAAAAAATATATTGAATAGAAATTAGTTTTGTTTCAAGATTTTTCCGTAATAATTATTTCTTGTGTTATCTTTTTGGTTCTCTATGTAATATTTTCTATTTTAAGTAACGTTCTAAAAAAGAGAATTCTAAATTTAAAAAAAAATTAAATAAAAAATTTAAATACATTTATTCCAATTATTCCTAACAAAATTTATTTTAACAATTCCTGAAAATCTTCTCACACGATTTTCTCATACATCAAAGACATTTCGTAATTGAAGCAATTGAAAAGTATAATTTTGAACTTTAAGAAAAAAAAGAAAAATTAAAAACATATTGGAAAAGGTCTTGCAAGGCGATATCCAATTTTGAGACTTACTGGTAGAGGGGAGCTGGTCCTCACAAAATAGAAAATTGAAATGTCCTCTTAGAATAATCTTCCAAAAGGTAAATTCTTGATTTTCCCAAAATTTGAAATCATTCGAAATTATGATCATTCAATTTCGAAAAATTAAAATTCTTGCGTTTACAAGCTCTAAAACTTTTTTTCTTCAGCTCTATGCTGAATAATATTCTAATTTTTCCACATAATCATAAAGTATTAATTGCAATATATAAGTTTATTTAATTATTAAAATTTCTAGTTTGATTAAAACTGAAATAATTCTGTAATAATTTGTAATACACAAATTACTCTAATGCTTGAGCCCAATTAGTGGTTCAATTGCCCCTGGGTTGGGGTCAATTGAATCACTCGACGCGGTTGAATATTTATATTTTTTCCTCAAATTATATTCATTTAGCGACTAATTGATCCATTGGAAATCGTAGAGTAATTATCAAGTTACTATTTTCTACAAAAAAAATTACTTATTTTCGGTAAAAAACTGATTAAATTTATTTTGTATTATTTGTTTTATATCATTATACAAAATAAATAATGAGAATTCAAATATGCAATTTATTATTTTTATTTTATTTAATGTCATTAAATTTATTTGTCACTATTATAAATTATGAAATTATTAAAATCTATTAAAAAAAAAAATTATTCAAGAATTTTTGGTTCAATTGACCCCGCTCTCCCCTAATATCGAAAGCCATGAAAGTGCAGGCAGACATCGAAGTATTATAACTATTAGGTTCTCCAGATTTTTCGCCAATATTTTTCTTCCAACTCCTTTTCTTTTCTTCTCCTCTGAATGCACTTGACGAACAATGCAAAGAAGTATACCTCAAACCTATTGTTCGATTCTTAGGAAATATAACAATGTTAGAGGAGAAGAATGCACTGTTTGCATTCAAGCAAATACAAATCATCATCGTCTCATCTTGCGAATAATCGGTTGGAAAATTAACAATTCACGAACCGCCCCCTTTTGTTGTTATGCCGATCATTAACGATTTTCCTATGACGTCAGACTATTTTCCTTTTTTCCATCGACATGCCGAGCAAAATTTCTGCGAACAAATGCAACTCTGAAATTGTGGGAGTCGAGAAATTCAATAGGATTTTCGAAAAATTCGAAAATATTAAGGATGTTCTTGCGGGACAATCTAGTCAAATGAATATCCGTACAATGGTACTCTTTTATAGGAAATTAAAAAAAATTAAGGAGCACATCCATAAGATAATACAATTAAACAACGTAATTTATCAATAACAATTAATTTTACGATTAATATATGCAATATAGGTTAAATAAAATAAGCTACAGTCACTGATTTGACTAAAGTATCATCTTCTAAAAGTAAATCTTATAATCGAAAACATCTTAACGTTCAATCGTAAATATAATGCAACACGTGTTTTTAGTTTTTAAAAATATATTTGAGAAGAGCACCGTGATATAGTCCTCTAAATTATCTTTATATAAATTATTTGTTTCTATTATTTCAATCGCTTTACATTTGGCAACGTTGTCCATAAAACTTTCGTTTCTTACCAGTTGGCAAGGCTGTTACCCATATTTTTCGTATTCGTACATAACCTGCAAAGATGGATCAACATCGTCACAAAGGTCGTTTCGAAAGAAAAAAGAAAACTGAATGGCGAAATAACGTGAGCGTTGCTGTTAAAAGAAGAAAAAAATGTCTTTCGAAAAATGAATGTGTAGTGGGAGGACGAAGAATAGTGAATATCGGCCAAATCGCTAAAGAGTTGTGGTGCAAATCTTGTCTCATCGTACTTTATGCAAGTACGCAAATTTCAAACTTCCCGGTGAAAAAGTTTGAATTTATACCGCTAGATGTCACTCTTATCGATACGATGTTGCCACACTGCTTACGCCTGTTTATTACTTCATCGTTTTTATCACGTTCAAATCTAAATAAGCAATTAACTAAGCGGTCAATTATTTTCATTTGGCGTTATAAAAGCGGAAAGAACTTTTGCATCAACCCAATATTTTGTACTATACAAAAAGTAATAACATCCAATTCTTTTATTCTCAAGTAATTACCATTGCACAGATTAGCACAGATTATTACAAATTAGCACAACTTTATGAATAATAGTACAAATAAGTGCAAAGTACACTCCCTTTATTAAACCCAATATTTTTTCCACTTAGAAATTCTCTCCTCAAATTATTTAATTTTCGAAAATCTTGAAAAATTCGAAATTTTGATTTGTCAAGTTTATTTATTTATTTATTGATTTTTATTTATTTATCTAAGTGCTATTATTTATTTATGTGCTTATTTCCAAAAACGAATTTTTAATATTCTAGAGCAGTGGAGTACGAGTCGGTACTGTGTCGTCATAAATTCTCGCAAATGTGGATTAACGTTGAAGCGAAATACTTCCCAGGAAGGTAAAAATTACGATGTAATTGGAAAGCTGCGTCGTGTTTCTTCAAAATCCCGTACGTAAATTAGCTCCAAATGCCACATTTTAATAACAGCTCGGCATGAGTCTGGAAATTTATACTGCACATTTCTCTCGCTCGTGAGGTCGGACTTGAACCTTTTGCTTCCCGACCTCTCGTATTGACCCAAGCGATTCTTTTTGGTGTCATATCGAATTAGCCTACATGGAAAACTTTTCTCTGACGTCACGTTGTTTTATCCTTGTTCCAATAGTGGACCTGGTGTGCATAAATTTTAAATACACGTTTTTTCTCGTGTGTAATTGTTTCTGTATCGTCATCGTCTTCGTCATTATACGGATCGTTACTCCACACCGCGCGTGTAAATCGTTCCCAAGGCAGTGGAAGAGAGGATCGAGATTCCGATTTCTTTCTTTCAAAAGATCAGGTTTTGGACGTAACCTTAAAAGGTTTCCCTACGAAACTGTTGGTCTTTTTCTTACTTCTTATTTTCAATCCTACGCTCTTATTATTATTATTGTTATTATTGTTACCATTACCTCGATGTTCAGCCTGGAAATTTCTGAAAATAGTTTTTACCTCAGGGTGTTGTTTCCTTTTTTTGCCGTTGATTCGAAAGGTAATTAAATTCTCAACGTTGATGGAATTATAAATCATTAAAGGTGAAAGTGAAATATCGTTACTGGAAATGATTTTTTTTAATGAAGTAATAAAATATTTAGTTTTTTAATTTTTCTTCTAATTTATGATAATAATAAAAATGATATTTTAGACTAAAGGAAATTTATAGTAATTGTTGCATTGGTGTTTAATATTTTGAAACGGGATTCCTTCGTTTGGCGCCGATATAAATCTTTATGTACGACACCAACGTGGTGCCACCGGCGCTTATCCCATAGTTTTCGCATGGCACCAACGTGGTACCACCGAACGACATACTGTTAAGGAGGTACTACACCATTAAGAATTAACGATGAAAAAATTATGAAAATTTATATACTATAAGATATACGCATAAAAGAAGCTCTGTTAAATTTTTAAGGGGTGGGGTTAGCTATTAAGCTAGATATTAGTAATCATTTATTCGTATATTTAACACAGGCTCTTATGTAAAACTGCATCTTATGTAGTTATTTATATATATTTTAGCAATCGTGACGATGAAATCAGGATGAAACTTTTAGTGTAATAAAAGTAATGTTTAAGGATCAATTTACAAGTTGAAAAACATCGATTCATTGATTATTAATACATCAAAAATAATAATTTATGACGAAAAATAACTGCATATATACTATGCAAATATTAGAATTTTTTATGTTGGCAACACTGCAACGATACAATCTCGTCCGCGTGAACTTATCTCTATAGTCTATCCGTTATGCTTCTTGTGTGTCGTATATAGATTTATTTTTTGAAGAAAATGCTCGAGGATTCTAAAGAGGAAAAAAAATCCAAAGTATTCTATTGGAAAGGCAAGAGAGTTTCGGAGCAAGTATATAATCAGAGACGCAAGCAACAGGCTTTAGCTGAGAATATTAGGAGTATTTACGGCACAAGAAACACGCATCCTAACCTGCAAACTGCAGTGTGTCCTAAGCTAAATTGCGCGCTTCGAAACATATTACAGTGTTACCACAATCTGCCACATCAAAACTAGTCAAGAAGATGACTAAAAAAAGAGCGTTTGTGTATTGACTCTATCAGTTGGTCCCATACTCCCTTAACCTCTGGTGCAAAAAAGTCGAGACAAGTTCATGTATGAAAAGGGATCTCTCTACAAAAGTTGTGAAATCCAATAACATTAGACAAGCTCGTTTTTTCCATTATGTCAATACGAAATAATTACAAATAAATGGAAAGAATTTGTTCTGTTTACGTGATTAGAACCGGTATTGAACTTGTCGGGCCCCGAACCCAAACGATAAGCAATAAATATCTTACAATTTGATTTATTTTTATCGCCTTATGAATTAGTAAAGATCAGATTACATAATAATAATATGAATAATTATACATCATACTCAAGCATTTGAATTGTTCGGGGCCCAACAAGTTCAATACCGGTTCTAATCACGTAAACAGAAAAAATTCTTCCCATTTTGTAATTATTTCGTATTGGCATAATGGAAAAAACGAGCTTGTCTAATGTTATTGGATTTCACAACTTTTGTAGAGAGATCCCTTTTCATACATGAACTTGTCTCGACTTTTTTGCACAAGAGGTGTTTTTTAGGGGGATTTGTCTCCTTTTTGCAAATATTATTATTATTATCGACTTTATATCTCGAGATAATATAAAACAATACATAACGTGCGTCGGTAAGGTAAATTTTTCGTCTTTTGAATATTCGGAAAAACAAAACAGATCATATTTGCATGCCCAGGGCCTAGCCCACCGTTGAGCCTTCACTGGGCGACAGACAGCCGATGAGTTATTATTATTATTTTATTTGGCTCCATAGTATTATTATTGTTATTATTATTATTTTATTTCTTTTTGTCGTATTATTATTATTATTAACGGCGTTATATCTCGAGAAAATATAAATAAAATAATACGTAACGTGCGTCGGTAAGGCAAATTTTTCGTCTTTTGAATATTCGGGAAAACAAAACAGATCGTATTTGCATGCCCAGGGCCTAGCCCACCGTTGAGCCTTCACTGGGCGACAGACAGCCGATGAGTTATTATTATTATTTTATTTCTTTTTGTCGTATTATTATTATTAACGGCTTTATATCTCGAGAAAATATAAATAAAATAATACGTAACGTGCGTCGGTAAGGTAAATTTTCTTCTTTTGGATATTCGGGAAAACAAAACACAGATAATATCGGAATGCCTAGGGCCTAGCCCACCGTTGAGCCGCTACTGATGTTACAGACAGCGTGTGAGTGTGTAAAGGCTTTCCAGTCGTGTATGTACACAGAACGCTTCGGCTATTTGTTATGTGTGCGGACCTAGTTCGGTCGAGAAAAGAGACACGATAGCGCTCTCGCCCAATTCATAAATGAACTTGTTACTGTTAATATTAAGATGATTATTGGAATTGTCATGTATTTATTCAAATAATTGGAATTGTTTGACTTTCTAGTATAAATTGATTACATAATTTACTGTTAACGAAAATTAATATAAAATGACACGTCAATAAGGTATTTAAAATAATTATTATTATGCATTAATCATGAATAAAAATTTAATTGTTATACAATTGGTGAGAAAGCATCTTGAGTTAATATCATTAATTAGAATGAATGATACGTAAAATCTTAACCCTTAGTTACTCGCACGAAGTAAATCCCTCAACTGCTCGCATGGGGTTTCCACTGACCCCAACTTTCTATGATGATTTTTAATGAAATTATTAGGGAATGAAATAATAAAAGTACATGTTATTAAAATACGATGTTTACTTACAATTAGAAAATTAAAGTTCTAATTGTCTTAAAAACTAAAAGGAACTCTTTCAAAAACAAAAAATAAAATTCTTCTCATAAAAACAGAAAAAATAGACACTTTGAGATCAAGATCGAATTTTCGGCGCGCAAAAGTACGTTGACCCCATGCGAGCAGTTAAAGGTTAAGGGGTGGAATTGCTATAAAAATTTAAATTATTATTCATGTAATAATTCAACTAATTCTGATTATTTAATTTTCTAGCATTAATTGATTATATAGACTATTATTACCAAAATAAAAAATTAGATAAAAAAATCCCATAGATATTATAATTGAAGTAAATGATTATAGAATAATCACGAAAGAAATTTAATGATTATATAATTGGTAAAGAGGTATCCTAAGTTAATTTTATTAATTAGAATTATTAATGCAAAGAATTTTAAGGGATGGAATTGCTTTAAAAATTTAAATGATAATTACTGCATTAGTTTAAACAATTTCAATAATTTAATTCTCAATTATGAATCGTTTCACAATTCGCATTACAAATTAATTCAAATTAATATCTCTTACAATTTATTATTAATTACATTAATTATCAAGTAGGAAATCAATATGATAGTTAAAGTAATAATTATTATGGAATCTTCATGAAAAAAAAGTAAATGTTCTAAAGTCGTTTCTCCGAATAAGATACCACAAGGGACCGAAGGAGAATGTGATTCCAAGAATTACCGTTCCCCCACTCAGCGACCTGCTACGCCGGAGAGGAATAGAACTCTCGTCCTTCGAATAAGATACCATGCAAAATAGTTTAAAGCTAAACCGATAATGTAGGTTGCTAGGGTTTTGCTAGGATTTTGCTAGGGTTTTGCTAGGGAACTCTTGACAGATGACGAGATTATTGCTCAAGTTAGACGATCTTACGAAGCTAAAAATGTCACGTACCAGTTCAGCGCGTCACGAAAATGACACTTCCCGGCAAAAAATTACGTTTACGAGTAATTGAAAATTCTCTATGAATTTTAAACCAAAGAAAATTAAAATGTGATCTTAAATAATTAATAATTTATGATAGTAAATTTTTAAAAATCGTTATGTGCAAATAATTCTCATTCTTTCTCATTTATTTCCGTGGTATCTTATTCGGAGTACGCAACTCCAAACATTCAGAGGCGATGAGGCATTAGGAGTGGGGGTAGTGGATTAGCGAAGGGGAACGCGTGGTATCTTATTCGAGGGCATTCGAAGGTATCTTATTCGGAGAATCGACTGTACGGAGCGTGAGAAGGTAACTTGAATTAATACAATGTTAATAATCAAGTGGTTAAAAAATTAGGTTTTAAATAAAGGGTAATAGTAATTTTCATATTTCAATTTAATCATATACCAATTTCACTACCAATTTTATGTTCATTTAATGTTCAATTAAGTCACCTAAAAATAACAAATCCGTGCCTGCATTTTCCTCCATGTATGTACATGGAAAATTACCGATTTCTAATATTTCTCTCCATAGGTACTGTCCCAGGTAAATGGAAATCCATAAACAAAGTCACAGGTAGGATAGGAAACAGAATCCCTGCCGTGGAAAAGAGGTACCTACATAAATAAAATTAGGAGTGTTAAATGCCGAGGGTATTTCAAGCTCAATCGTCCAGTTTAGCCTTAAATGGTCACTCGTGTACATATATATATATACATACAATGTATAAGCATACTTATGCAATTGCAATGCTCGTAAACCGTGACGACACGCTTTACACGTTCTTCTCGTACACCTTGTTTATATACCTGTGTATGGAGCTACAAAATATACCTCCTAAATGTTGCTTGGAATTCATGTCACCGCAAACGGAGGATTTTCGGTACCCACGTTTCTTACAAAACTACGAATTCGTGTACACGACCTGTATGTCGTGTACGTGCACGGTTTCAGCTGTTATTCTCGACAGATTTTACGTTAGTGATTTCTCAACATGCTTTCGGAATAATATTTCCCATCGCAATATAATTTATAAATAGTTGTTATTCAAGAGGAAAAGGTTAACCTTGAAATAACCTTGGAAACCTGCACCAAATAAAAAGTTAAAAATATTACTTTTAAATGTTACTTGTAAATAGTTATTATTTAAGAACAAAAGGTTGACCTTGAAATAACCTTGGAAACCTGCACAAATCAAAAGTTAAAAATATTGCTTTTAAATGTTACTTATAAACAATTATTTTTTAAGAACAAAAGGTTGATCTTGAAATAACCTTGGAAATCGGCATTAAATCAAAAATTGAAAATGATACTTACAAATAGTTATTTTTTTTAAACCAAGGGGTTGACCTTAACATAACCTTGAAACCTGCACTAAATAAATAGTTGAAAATATTACTTTTAAATGTTACTTATAAATACTTATTATTTAAGAACAAAAGGTTGACCTTGAAATAACCTTGGAAACCAGCATTAAATAAAAAGTTGAAAATATTGCCTTTAAATGTTACTTATAAACAGTTATTTTTTAAGAACAAAAGGTTGACCTTGAAATAACCTTGGAAACCTGCACTAAATCAAAAATAGAAAATGTCACTTATAGTCTTATTTTTGGGGAACAAGGGGTTGACCTTGAAATAAACTTGGAGACCTTCGCTAAATAAAAAGTTAAAAATATTGCTTTTAAATGTTACTTATAAATAGTTATTATTTAAGAACAAAAGGTTGACCTTGAAATAACCTTGAACACCTGCACTGAATCAAAAATTTAAAACGTTACATTGTTTCCCCTTCCGAACCACGCAACTTTAATTCCAAAATCTCTATTTTTTAAAATTCTTAATTTTAGTGGTGTCGTTTTAGATAACCCGCCCTGTATAAATTTTTTGTCACATGAGAAGTTGCTCAAAATGAAAATTGTGACAATGAAAATATGTTACACGACCCTTTGACTCTCAGCAGTCGATTTATGCGTTTGTCGTAACTCGTAAATGCACTTGTTACGTATCTGGCGTTCTCTGTTATATGTATATAATGTACGTATACGTATTACATAGAGGCGTTTATTGCTATGTATATAATTATCTCATGGAACGATGATGGTTGTAATAAAAATGATGTTTAGATGAAAGTGATGAATATAACGAGTGTTATACATCCAAGTAAACGTCGTAGTTTCTAGTTTATATATTAATATACATATATTGATATAATTTATATATATAGCGAAGTAAATATGTGATATATCGAAGTGATTGTATTATATAAGAATTTCTTACCTAGTAACTCTTTGCGTCGCGCCTCCTAGGACCGAGCCTTCTTCTTTCAGTCCTGGATAAATCTGTAATAATGCAAATATATTACGATATATAAAATATATTACATAAAATATAAATTTTAAAAATTATATTGGGTTGGCAACTAAGTAATTGCGGATTTTGCCGTTTATTTGCTTTGAAAAATCGGCAATTATTTAGTTGCCAACCCAATAGTTGCATTAAATAATGTCAGAGTGCATCTGTATTGCATTTTCATGCTTGCATAATATATTGCATATATAATAGTAATCAATTACAATTCGGTTAACTATTAAGATTTACTATTACAATTTATTTCTAATCGGTTTCAATACAAAATCCAATTGATCCAAGCTACCAGATTTTTCGCTAGGGCAATAGGTGCAATTATGCCATGCAGCAGTCGACGCATCAAACTATAATCGCCAGCGATCCTTCATTAATGGTAATTTTGCATGAGGAGACAACTAATTTGGTTCCGGGCAAAAAGAATACAATTTAAAAAACTATAATTGGAGTAAAGAATCCCATGTTGCATCTATACTGCATTTTAAAAATTACATAACATAGTCAATATATAATAATATTAAATTACAGTTTTGAGAATTTTTAAGATTCACTATACAATTTATTTTTAGCCAGTTTTAGTTAACTATTAAAATTCACTATTTAATCTATTTCTTCCCGAATCTAGTAAAAATCCAATTGACTTTAATTTTTTCTCCAGTGCAATAGATATAATTATCCGATGCAGCTGTCGATACATTAATCTATAATCTCAACCGATTTCTCATTAATTGCAATTTTTTCTTAAAGGGACAACTAATTGATTTTCAAAAGATTCAACATTCAGTGCGGTTAAAAAATGTTTTATTACATCAGCACGGCATTTTAAAAATTACATAATATAGTAAATGTATAATAATATTCAACTGCATTTTTATCAACTATTAAAATTCACTATTCCTAAGAATCCAAAAAAAATTGGAATAAATGGATTTATTCTTAGAAATCGATTTCTTCCCAAATTTAACTAAATTAAATTTTCCCAAATTTAGTAAAAATCCAATTGACTGTTATGCAACAAATTTTTTCTCCAATGCAAGAGATACAATTATCCTATGTAGCTGTCGATACATTAATCTATAATCTCAACCGATTTCTCATTAATTGCAATTTTTTTTAAAGGGACAAGTAATTGATTTTCAAAAGAAACAACATTTAGTTGGGTTAAAAAATGCTTTATTACATCAGCACTGCGTTTAAAAAATTACATAATATAGTAAATGTATAATAACATTCAATTGCATTTTTATCAACTATTAAAATTCACTATTCCTATAAATCCAAAAAAAAATAACGGGAATAAATGGATTTATTCTTATAAATCGATTTCTTCCCAAATTCAGTAAACATCCAATTGACTCTCGTGCAACAAAATTTTTCTCGACTGCAACAGATGCAATCATCCGGTGCAGCAATCGATGCACCAATCTACAATCGCCTCCGATCCCCAGTTAATCGTAATTTTCCATGAAGTGGGCAACTAATTGGAAGAATACAATTAAAAAAAATGGTTAAATTAAAAAATTCTATATTGCATCTGCATAAATTATATATTGCAACTGCAACAAAATCAAACTACAATTGAATTAAAAACTGTCATAATGCCTCTATGCTGCATTCAAAACTATACATATATAGGGAATTTCCATTGCAACTAATTACCATACGTTGGCGATTGCAATCATAAACAAAAAAAAAGTCACATCAGTCACGTGTCCCAGCGAATGACCTCTTTAAGGGCCAATGCAGCTACTCTAATGCACGTAATCCTCCCTCAACCTACTTGATTAGCCGGTGGTAATTGCCGCTGGTGTTAATTTGAAGTTGCGTAGTGGAAAACGTATTCTCTCTTCGGGCCATTGTTTGCGAATTTGACGAATTTTAATAAACGATAAATAATATAAATGATACAAAAAAAAGAAGATCTTACGAAACAATTTTAAAAAAGGGGGGGGGGTGATTTAGAAATTCATTAAATTCCCAAACAACCCAACTTCCACCTATGAATTCACATATGCGTGCGTGTGTGCGTGTGTGTCTTCCATTTTCGTCTGGTTTTTTTTTTCTTTCGTTTACGGATGTGCAGGTTTACAGATGCATAACGTCAACTATGCATTTGCCTCTCTAACTCTAATTCTAACTATTCCATGACCCACCCCTCGATCCGACAATCCCTGTGTCTACCACATGACTATGTATAAAGGAGACCACGTGAGAACACAAAAGAGAATTACGTAACTCTCCTATCGTTCATGCATGTGTATGACGTAACATACAACTCGATACTCGCTTGCTTGTCGCTTGCCAGCTAACTTGCATCTACATATGTTGTGTATATTAATGCACTTTTCCTTCTTCTTCTTCTTCCTCTTTACGTTGGTAATTGTTAATTTGTATTCTTCTTCCCTGGAAATCAATTACCCGTCGTTTTATGCAAAATTACGATTAATGGCAGACCGATCGCTATTGTAGATTGGTGTATCGGCTGCTGCAGCGGATAATTGCATCTGCTGCACCAGGGAAAAGTCTAGTAGCTTGGGTCGATTGGATTTGCAATATAGTATTTTTTAATGCAACTATAGTTTTTTTTTTAATTTCTATTTTTCCTTTTTGAAAATCAAATCAGTTGCGATTTATAATTAGTGCATCGGCTGCTGCATCGGATAATTGCATCTGCTGCACCAGGGAAAAGTCTAGTAGCTTGGGTCGATTGGATTTGCAATATAGTATTTTTTAATGCAACTATAGTTTTTTTTTAAATTTCTATTTTTCCTTTTTGAAAATCAAATCAGTTGCGATTTATAATTAGTGCATCGGCTGCTGCATCGGATAATTGCATCTGCTGCACCAGGGAAAAGTCTAGTTGCTTGGGTCGATTGGATTTGCAATATAGTATTTTTTAATGCAACTATAGTTTTTTTTTTTAATTTCTATTTTTCCTTTTTGAAAATCAAATCAGTTGCGATTTATAATTAGTGCATCGGCTGGTGCATCGGATAATTGCATCTGCTGCACCAGGGAAAACTCTAGTAGCTTGGGTCGATTGGATTTGCAATATAATATTTTTAATGCAACTATAGTTTTTTTTTTAATTTCTATTTTTCTTCTTTGAAAATCAAATCAGTTGCGATTATTAATTAGTGCATCGGCTGCTGCATAGGATAATTGCATCTACTGCACTCGGGAAAATTGTTGATGCTTAAATCAATTTTTAAAAAATTTTTACTAAATTTGGGAAGAAATAGATTGAATAGTAAATTTTAATATTTAATAGAACTGTAATTGAATATTATTAAAAAAATGTACTATTTTATCTAATTTTTAATAATTGCATTATAAATGCAGTATAACATTTTTCAATCAAATTACAGGTTTTTAATTTGCATTTTTCTTGTCTGTAAATCAATTAATTGTCGCTTCATGCAAAATTACGATTAATAACGGGTCGATTACGATTAGAGTTTGGTGCATCGGCTGCTGCAGCGGATAATTGCATCTGCTGCACTAGGGAAAAATTTTGTTGCTTGAGTCAATTGGATTTTTACTAATTTTGAAAAGAAATAGATTGACAAGCGAACTTTAATAGTTGACAGAACTGTAATTGATTATTATTACATAATTTTCTATATTATGTAATTTTTAAAATGCAATAAAGATGCAATATAGTTTTTTTAAACCAACTATAGTTTTTTTTAATTAGTATTTTTCTTCCTTGAAAATCATTTAGTTTTCTTTTCAAGCAAAATTACGATTAATCCGGAGTCGGTTGCGATTATAAATTAGTGCATCAGCTGGTGCAACTATTGCACTCGGGAAAATTACTTATGCTCAAGTCAATTTTTAAAAAATGTTTACTAAATTTGAGAAGGAATAGATTGAGTGGTAAATTTTAATATTTAATAGGACTGTAATTGAATATTATTAAAAAATGTACTATATTATCTAATTTTTAAGAATTGCATTATAAATGCTATATAACATTTTTCAATCAAATTACAGGTTTTTAATTTGCATTTTTTACGAATTACAGGTTTTTAATTTGCAAAATTACAATTAATGACGGATCGATTACGATTATAGTTTGGTGCATCGGCTGCTGCATGGGATAAATGCATCTATTGCACACGGAAAAAATTTTGTTGCTTCAATCAATTGGATTTTTACTGCAATTGAAAAGAAATAAATTGAATAGTGAATTTTTATCGTTTCAGACCTGTAATTGAATATAATTATTAAAAATTACGTAATATAATAAATAAATAAATATCTACTATATTATATAATTTTTCAAATGCAGCAAAAATGCAATACAGCATTTTCTAATCCAACTATAATTTTTTACTTCGTATTCTTCTTTTTAGAAAGTTAATTAGTTATCCCTTCAAACAAAATGTAGGATTAATGAAGGATCGGTTGTAATTATAAATTAGTGCATCGACTGCTGCATCAGATAATTGCATACACTGCACTTGGTAAAAATTTGCTTACTTGGGTTAATCGAATTTTTGCTAAAGCTCGTATAAATATAACATGAATGACATTATAATAATTCATTGAAAAAATAATTACACCGATAGTTGTTGTAACTATTAAAGTATTACATGAATTATTATCCAAGCTAGTAACTTTTACTGTAAAAAATAAAAGTTTGAATATTATACACCGGTCATTAAAACAAAACTCGTTTTAACCCTTTTAGGGACAGTGGGACATGTATGTCCCACCTATTTTTTACTCGTTTTTTTAATATTTCTGACACCTTTTGCCCTATCTATAGGTACAAAAGTATTTTTTTAGACTCTTGGGTACCTAATTTATGAAATTTTGGCGTAAAATTGCAATAATTTATTTAAATACTTGTTATAAACAATTAATATGAAAAAATGCTGTTTTTTCACTGAAAAATCAGTTTCTCGGTAACGCATATGGCTACAGCACTAAAAATTTTTTTACGTATTCTCCATGTATAGGTTTATAACATATTTTTTTTTCAAAATTTTTCGTTGCTCAGTTTTTTTCAAAAAAAAATCTGAAAATTGCAAAAATCTCAAAATGTGAATTTTGAAAATCTGACTTCGGATTCGTAATCAGCGATCCCAAAAACCGTAATAGTCACTCTTTTTATAATAAGTGTTAAGGAAAAATGTGCCCCTGAAAGGGTTAATGCGAATTAAATTTTAATATCCCATAAAAATACTGTGGCATTAGTCATGGCTTGACTTCTGAATATAAATATAATGCAAGGATGCAGACATTATTTATATGACTGCAACATCGATATATAATTGTTCCCACCACAGTTCATTATACAATATTTATAACAATTGTTTCTCTCGTCATGCATTTTGTACAACTAACCAGAAACATATCATTACAGTTGCCAGACTGCAGGTAATGCTAGCTACTTACCTGCCAACATTTGTGGTAAGTTTGTTGCATCCGTCCTACGTTTTTCAGCTTACATAATATAGTAGGAGGTATATATAATAATAGTGAATTACAGTTCGGTCAACTATTAAAATTCACTATACAATCTAGTTCTTGCCCGCTTTAGTAAAAATCCAAGTGATTCAAGTAACAAGGGTTTCCCTGACAAGGAAAGGTCTCCAACCCGACCTCATCGATTTCAATCATTTTTGGATATGTTGTAGTACTCGAAAAATTAAGAGACACGTATTTTTTTTCGTGCGCGGTAATCCACATTAAAGGGGTGAAAACCACCCCTAAAGTTTTATCAAAAAATCGTTTTATTTTAATCATATCTCGACTTCTAATTAATATTTTTGAATAAAACAAAGTGAATAATATTTGACGTAAGAAGTCGAAGGGATTAGGTGTGTTTATGACCCAAGGGGTTGCAACCCTTAATTTATATTTGAAGAAAACTAGATTTTTATGGTTTTTTTCTTTATAAAAACCAGGATATGAATTTTGTTTTATTAAAAAATACTAATTAGAAGCCGAGATACGATAAAAAAACGATTTTCGGATAAAACTTTAGGGGTGGTTTTCACCCCTTTAAAGTGGATTACCGCGCATAAAAGAAATACGTGTCTCTTAATTTTTCGAGTGCTACAACATATCCAAAAATTATTGAAATCGGTGAGGTCGGGTTGGAGACCCTTCTTTGTAAGTGCACCAGATTCAATCATTTGAAGCACCAGTTAATAATCGCAATCGAATCCCTAATTAATTGTAATTTTTCTTCAAGGAACAACTAAGTGATTTCCAGAAAAGAATACAATATATAAATCATTATTATAAATATTAATTATTAAAACTATTAAAAACCAGTATATTTTAAAATATAGCATTTCTTAATCCATGCTACTATATAGTTGTATTGAAAAATATTATATTGCATTTGAAAAATTACATAATATAGTAAATATATAATATAATAATATTCAACTAAAGTTCTGTCAACCATTCAAATTCACTGTTTAATCTGTTTCTTTTCAAATTTAGTAAGAATCCAATTGATTCAAACAACAAAATTTTTCCTAAATGCTACAAATGCAATTATCCAATGCAACAACCGATGCACCAATTTATAATCTCAATTGATCCCTAATTAATTTTTATTTTGCTTGAAGGGACAATTAGTCAATTTTCAAAAAAGAAAAATGCAAATTAAAAACCTGTAATTTGATTGAAAAATGTTATATTGCATCTATATTGCAATTTTTAAAAATAACACAATATAGTACATATATAATAATCTTCAATTACAGTTCTATTAAATATCAAAATTTACTATTCAATCTATTCCTTCCCAAATTTAGTAAAATTTTTTTTTTAAATTGACTTAAGCATCAAAAATTTTCCCAAGTGCAACAGTTGCTCCAGCCGATGCACTAATTTATACTCAAAAAAGAAAAATACAAATTAAAAATACTATAGTTGGATGAAAAAATATTATTATATATTACGTCTGTACTGCTTCTTAAAAATTACATAATATAGTAAATATACAATAATATTGAATTACAATTCCCTCAACTATGTCCCCTGTTTTGATTTACCATGACGAACTTTTTAAAAAAAAAAAGTTTAATTGTAAGTTAAACCTACATTGCGACAGGACACGGAAAGACCTCTCCGGTTGAAAAGCTGGACGGTTACATTGCATCGCATTGCATTGCATTACATTGCATTCCACGAGTTCACTGTGCACTTCTAGTACTCTCTACCGTACACCTACTACATTATTTACCGTGAGGACCATTCTATGTGTCTTTAGCTTATCTACACGTATTTACGTAGATTTCTACACACCTGTGACGTATCGTATAACAGGTGTCACGAGAAAAACAACACGCGGGGTTTTATGTCCCTATGTATCTACTCGCCCTTTTGACTCCGTCAGACATACATTTATGTATCCACCTAGTACAGTAGAATCTTCGTACAAGATACCTTCGATTCTCTTCGTACAAGATACCACGGGTTCCCCTTCGCTAATCCACTATCCCCACTCCTAATGCCTCTTCGCCTCTGAATGTTTGGAGTCGCTCGCTCCATACAAGATACCACGGAAATAAATGAGAAAAAAATGAGAATTATTTACACATAACGATTTTTGTTTATTTATTATCATAAATTATGAATGATTTAAGATAACATTTTAATTTTTTGTTGGTTTAAAATTCATAGAGAATTTTCAAGGACTTGTAAACGTAGTTTTTTGTCGGAGACATGAACTCAAGCCTATTTTGATGTGTTTCAAATGTTTAAAATTGATTTACTTACGTGGGATAATTGCACAAAAGGTAAAAATAACTTTTCTTCTCTTTTCTTTCTTGTCAACACTGCGAGAACTCCTCGTTTGCGGACTTCTAGTCACGTGACAAAAAAAAGAAGGAAAAGGATATGGAATGCAAAGCAACCTACACTATCGGTTTAACTTTAAACTATTTTGCATGGTATCTTGTACGAAGACCGTGAGATCTATTTCTCTCCGGCGTAACAGGCCGCTGAGTGGGGGAACGGTAATTTTCTTTTTTTTTCGGAATCGTATTCCCCTCCGGTCCCTTGTGGCATCTTGTACGGAGATTCTACTGTATATAAAATTGGTATTTTTGGAATTTTTTCTAATAAGTAATAATTAATAATAAGTAATAAAATTTATTTATTATTGCTACATCCATTTATGTATTCACCTAGTATATAAAATTGGTATTTTTGGAATCTTTTCTGATAAGTAATAATAATTAATAATGAGTAATAAAATTTATTTATTATTGCTACATCCATCTGTGTGCGTGCATATGGGGGTGTGTGTATGTATAAAAAAAATTAATTCATTACGTTTGAAATAGATTTTGGTCCAAAAAAAATGATAAAACAATAATAAATAAATTTTCTACTCTACTATTAGGCAAATTTCAGAAATATATTTATATTTTATTTATGTACTGAAATTTACAATTGCAAATTCACGCTCACATTTGCAAATTGAAAATAATTTATTATGCACCAAATATTAATGGATTCGTTTGAAACCGAGAATCACCAGCGTTCATACTCATACGAAACTTCCCAATAAATTATATAATCCCATTTTATCGAAGAAAAAAAGAAATGCAACAAAAGTTATGAGAAAAATAAAAATAATAATAGTAATAATATACAATCAATCGAAATAATTAATATTTTCCATTTTCGATTATTTCCCAACCAAAAGCTGACATCCTTTTCCTTTGAAATATATTTTGATCATTAATTTTGTTATTCTACAATTTGATTAATTTATTATTATAAAATTTAGATGAATATAATAAATTAATTTCAAATTGGAAAACCACATTTGAAATTAGAAAATTATATCAATTAATTTTGTTATGAAACCACATTTACATTTTATAATCATCATATAATTTTTATACTCCTTATTTATATTTTTAACATTTTGTAAAAAACCGCTAAACAAAGATTCCAGCAGAACTTTTATCAAATGAATTATTTATTATTGTAATTAATCAATTAATTTTTCAATTCAACAGACGTTTTCTCCTCGTTAGAAATTTCTTTATTATTATTTTCAACCAAATATTAATGAATTGATGACCCCAAAGAAGAACCAAATAAAGTCCCTAGACTTATACAAAAAGAAAAAACATAAATAAAACAAAGATTATGTCGAAATGTTAAAGAAAAAAATTGAAACTATTAATTATTTCGACAACCAACCAAGGAAAGGATATAAATTGTATGTATGTAAAGATACATACATATGTAAACACGTAGCACGTTGGTAGAAAGTAAGTACAGTTGGCATGTGTCGCGAAAGCTTCGGTACTTATGCCGTACCGATGCAACCAACTTCTGCAGTTTACATTGCAAATTTGTCCTACGAAAGGTAACGACCAAACGAAACTCCCCATTTCCCCGGTGACGACATGCATATCCATATCGAATGTCGAGGACCGAAGCAACTAAATCGACTGTCCATGTGCATTTTATTTTGCAAATCGACTCACGAATAACCTGGTAGTGTCGCAAAAAGGGAAAAGTAATATATATCCTTGGGGTTTTTTGAGACCCCACGGATGAAAATTTGTATGTCATGTGAGAGATTAAAAATATATTGTAATTTATCGTACTTTTATTATACACCTGAGTGCCGAAATTATAAAACCTCAAACAGGTGTTATAGCTTATTTGGGAACCTAACACTATTTCTGCCAAAGGTGTCATAAGACACCTTTTAGAATTTTAATTTAGAATTATTTTCGGGATTTAATTTATTTTTTGTTGAAATCCACGAACGGGAGGTGCTTAGTAAAGAAATAATGCGTCTGTAAAAAAATTGGTACTAAGAGGTTAGGCCACTCTAGGATTTTCGAAAAATCGATTTTTTTTTTTTGGTCTTAAATGGTCCCTTGGTATCTCAAAAATGATGTCCCAAAAGATTATGGGCGGGACAAATCTCAAAGTACTCGATTTTCGAATTTTAGTACACGGCCGCCCGGTCCGCAGCGAGCTACTACTCAAAACTTCAAACGCGTTTATCTCGAAACTACATTTTTCAAAATTGCCGGAAACGGAACTCGGACAATTTTCAACCGATTAACTTGAAATTTTGAATATATTTATAAAATTACATTACCCATAAAAGTACATATCACTTTTTCTGATATCGCATAGTTTATTTGTTATTAATAATTTTCTGACGATTTTTTTGGCAATTTTTCTCAGAAGCGCGCCATTGTGTCAAAAATCAATATATCGAAAAAGTGATATGTATTTTTATGGCTGCTCTAATATATAATCGAAAAAAAGTAACTGACTTATTGTAATTAAAAAATTACAGGCGGTGCGTTACCGGCAGTTTGGCCTGGAAAAACGGGGGCGTCTTCACAAAACGTTGCACAGCCGCCATTTTGAACATAATCGCTTCAAAAAAATTAGTGTATACAGTTGATTATGTATATAATAAACACCCTTTTTCGTAATTGCGATTTATTTTATAGTTTGTCTAAAAATAATTCCCAAAAAAAGGCCCATTTTTTCGGCCTCTACAGTGGCCCTTAATTAAGAAAATCTATTTTAATTATAATTCTTAATATTCTTAAATTATTAATAGTTCTTAAAAAATAATTTTCTTTTGGATTTTTTGTTACGTATAATTAGCGCGGTAGAAATAGTGTTAATTGTACCATGCATGATAGTAATGGGAATAATAAGGGTTAACTATATCAACGTGGTGGTACATACATGTAATAATATATCAATATGGTATAACTATATCGTTTTAGCAAAAGTAAAATTCCTGGACCTACAGTGTAATAGTTTTTGTAACTATAGCTGCATAGTAATACATCAAGATTAAACAATATAATACAAAAATTATTAATATAAATATCATTCAAAAATATAATTATAAATTATACATTTTATAAACTATAAAATATAATATTATTCATAAATGCTACCATTGTCCCATATCAGCGAAAAAAATTAAGACACTAATTATTCAATTTCTAGTTGACTCAATCATGAAAATAATTGGATTAACAATCAGTGTAGTTAAAATTACTAGAAATATGTGGTTGATGCCTTGTTCGACTACAGAAATTACTATAAAATTTTTTAAATGACTATAAATTAAAATAATATTAACAATAAATAATAACTATAATTATAAAATACTATGATTTATATGTAGCATTTTTATATAATTATAAAAATACTATAGATAAAAAATACTTTATAAAAAATTACTATACTTTTTTTTAATATAACAACAGGAGCGAGTGAGTATTTAAACGGGATATCAACTGCTACTATTATTATGGGACAGGGGTAGTACAATTTTTCCTGATAATCAAATTTTCTTTTTTCTTTTTCCGAAGAAGAATTGTTTACCGGAAATGTCCTTTTGTTTTAATATTTCTAACGTGGCATTTGAACTACGGGTATTGATTCTACAATTGTTGAAAAAACAAAATATCTGTCCGAGAATTTTTCCAAAAATCGACGAATAATATTGAAATTGTGACTCTGAAAATTAGATGTAAGCCGCGGGGATCGACCGAAAAAATTTATAATAGTTGATAAATGTGATTTTAAACAATAGCATAATTTATTTTATAATAAAAATATAATATAAAATAATTTACAGTATAAAAAAATAATTGCAATTTTTGATTTAAATAATAGGTATTAAAATATTTAAATTCGAGCCGTACTAGATTGGGGTATCTTAGATCCCAGTAGACTAGTTAAAAGGTAACAAAAACTTGAATTTGACTGTTCCAAGGGTGGTTGTTGAAACCCAATAAATTAAATTTTCGAATTTAAACTTTCATTTTATCTCATTGAAATTCCAACTCGTGATTATTCAAATGATCGTTGAAATTCGAAAAAGACCATTTTTCCTGCAAATTCGTTGCACACGCTGCACTCGTGATGCACATGCATAGGCGCGCAAGTGTTGGTACAAATGTCGAGTGAGATAAGAAGGTTGGCAAAGACCGGAAATGGGGTGGGCTCAGCTTCGGCTGGAATGGCCACTATTATATATTTCAAGCAATCTTAACTCGTCCTCGATAAAGATAACGGGGAATTAAAGGCAGTACACTGCCGAGATAATACTTTTCAGCCACATACTCACACTCGCAATTCGCACTTGCATTCGCATGCACCTGTGGCATATGTGTATACGTGCGTGCATTTGTGCATATGTGTGCGTCCTTATCAACTATGCGTTGGACAGCACCATCAATCTGGCATTTGTTTATTTATCGAATTACGCGAAAGTGAAGCGAACCAGAAAGAACGGAATGGCAAAAAATTGAAAATTGTGGATTTTGCAATTTTATAGAAATTCCTATGGTGTAATAAAAAAAGATTTTTAATATATGGTAAAGTAGAAATATTTGTAATATCAAAGAAATTTTATTTTTTTATACTATTGCATATATTTTATTTGTAAATTTGAGGAGCTGCAGTAACTTCAGAAATGCAAAAAAAAATTTTAAATGTTAAATTTTGATTTTACTGTTATATAAAAATTGTTAACTTGTGATAAAAAAAAGATTCTTAATATATTGCGACCCAGAAATGTGTGTAATATTATAAAAATTGATTATTATGTTCGATATATTTTATTTCCAACTTTGATGTGCTATAGTAATTTTCGAAAAGCAGAACAATTTTGAAAACTCTAGAGTTTTGTTTTATTGTTTTATAGAAATTTGTATGGTGTAATAAAAAAAAAAGGTTTTTAGTATATTGCAATATATTGGGTTGGCAACTAAGTAATTGCGGATTTTGTCATTTATTTGCTTTGAAAAATCGGCAATTACTTAGTTGCCAACCCAATAGAAATATTTGTGATATTATAGAAGTTGATTATTGTACATTTATTAATTGTAAGTTTGAGGGGTTGTATTTTAAAAAGAAAAATTTCGAAAACGTTAGTTTTTGATTTTACTGAAGTATAACAATTTTTTATGACATCATAAGAAAAAAGGTTTTTAATAAATTGCGACAAAGAAATATTTGTAATATTATGAAATTTGATTTTACAGACGTGAATATTTTATTATAGCTTTGTCAAATTGTAGAAATAATTATCAAAATTGTAGCAAAATTTTGAAAACGTCAGATTTTAATTTTACCGTTACATAAAAATTTTTAAAGTGCGTTAAAAAACAGATTTTTAATATATTATGACTCAGAAATATTTTTAATATCATAAAAATTAATATCAACGTCATGTATATTTTATATGCATCCCTCTTAACCCTTTTACTCCTGATTTAAAAAATTTTTATTTTAGAAAAAAAATTACGGGACTGTAGTCTAGTAGACGTAATGAAACAAAATACATATTTTAAAAAATTTCATTTTTGAAACTTTTTGAAAAAATTGAATGGGATATATCCCAATTCTATTTCAATGGAATTTATAAAAATTAGAATTTTTTTAACATTGCTTGGGATAAATATATCTCGACAGGAGTGAAAATTGTCAGAAATTCAACGAAATTTGGAAAGTGTTAGATTTCGCTTTTACTGCTGTATAGAAATTTTTACAACATAATGAAAAAAAAAAAATTAATATACTACAACGTAAAATTGCTTTGTACATAGGAAAAGTGGCATATATGCAAATTACATCCTTCCCACGCTGTAGAAATTATCAGAAACGTGGTGAAATTGACTTTCCCTAGTTTCTTTCCCCGTTTCCTTACATTGTAAAAATTCATACCACACATTGCACCTTATTTATCATTTCTTAATTGAATTACAATTTTGCACCGGAGAAATCTTCCAACACCCGCATAAAAAAAAATATGTCATTTCATACTCGAGCAGGTATACTCTAATTACATATATTTTATTTTATAATATACATGTAATTTCTAATGATGATGTGAAACGAGTAAAATAATTATACTTTTTCGAAAAAATATCAATTTTGCATAAATCCCATTTTTTGTACATATTTTCAATTAATTCTATTCGATAAAATATAAAAAATATAATATGAATTATATTGAATCTGTCGGTTCTTGCTTATGTATAATATTAGGTCGATGCATAATTAACGACGATTTTTTTCATATGATACACGCCAAAATAATCGTCGTTAATTATGCAGCAACCTAATAATAATATATATACAGGGTGGCCATAAAGTAAGTATCACTTTCAAAATTCGATATCTCAGACACCGTAAGAGAACACCCTATAATCATATATATCATTTTATTCAAGGTAAAATGGGATTTCTTCCTAAATTTTTTCAGATTTTTTGGTGCATTTTGAAAAATCACTTAAATATGACCTTTTTCCTGATTCTACTCGATTTATCGCAAGTATGAACATTGTTGTTGAAGATGACATTTAAATTAGATTATGATAACATATTCTGAAGAAAACGCAACGCCTTATGATGAGCTTGATACAATAATTGTCAATTTCAATTGATTTTTGATCACAAAAACATTAAATTATGCGCTAACGTTATGAATAAGTTTAAGAGTTAGCGATGAAGAAGGGCTTTGCTTGGTTAGATTCATTAACTCAAATCTGACTAATTTGGAAATGATAGTGTAGATTTTTTGAGTGCAAAACTTAAGCTCTATCACGACGACAAGGTGGAAGCCCGTCGATGGAGGTTTTTTTTTGTTATTGTTTTTTCTTTCTAGTGTCTTTTTTTAATTTTTGCTTCTCATATTTTATTACTTTTTTTTTGCTGAACTTTGCTTTAAATTTCGTCCTAATTGTGCCACATTTGTTCAGTGCGCCTCCCTTCATTTTCCACATTAGTTAGATTTGAGTTGATGAATCAAACCAAGTGAAGCTCTTCTTCATCGTTAACCTAAACATTTATTCATAACGTTAGCGCATAATTTAATGTTTTTCTGATCAAAAATCAATTGAAATTGACAATTATTGTATCAAGTATATCGTGAGGCATTGCGTTTTCTTCAGATTATGTAATCATAATCTAATTTGAATGTCACCTTGGCTAAAAATATTCATACTTGTGATAAATGGAGTAGAATCAGGAAAAAGGTCATATTTAAGTGATTTTTCAAAATGCACCAAAAAATCTGAAAAAATTTAGGAAGAAATCCCATTTTACCCTGAATAAAATGATATACATGATTGTAGGGTTTTCTCTTACGGTGTCTGAGATATCGAATTTTGAAAGTGATACTTACTTTATGGCCACCCTGTATATAGGGCATTCCACGCCAAATCGGACGGCTTGTAAAATTTTAAATTTTTATTTCGTCAATTTTTTAATATTTTTTAGTGCCTACCGAAAAACACTTCCTGGTAAATTTTGAGATTTTTTTGATTACCCGTTCAAAAGATATCAAATTTTCAAAAAAATCGCTCTTTTTTTAGGTTTTTGCTGATAACTTTTTCAATAATGGTCCAAATTTAAACTTTTTTTCTTCAAAATTTTTGTTCTTTCATGTACTCTTTAGAAAACAATATTTAAAAAATTTTGAAAGTA
This sequence comes from Gasteruption jaculator, assembly GCA_949825005.1. NCBI lineage: Eukaryota > Metazoa > Arthropoda > Insecta > Hymenoptera > Gasteruptiidae > Gasteruption > Gasteruption jaculator. Next base: position 2,572,440 of record OX463763.1, on the reverse strand, counting down.
TTTTTGAATGAGATTTTTGAGTTTTAAATTTTAAATCTCATTTTCCAAAGTGAGTGCATATTTTGATTTTCGTAAAAATTTTTTATAGCAAACTACTACTCATTCCACAACTTTCCAGGTCGGTCCGATCGTGGGACCTCCAAAGCTATTATTTTTTTTCGATTTTTGAAAAATTTTTTCTTTCTACTAATCATTATGAATATCAATTTCCGTTACTGTATATTATTTTTCTAATTATTTCTACAATTTATAATGGTAAAAAGGTGTTTAAAATCAATCAATAGTCGTAAAATCAATTTATAATCAATAAAACAAAAATATCTATTTATTTTCGTAATTTTTTGAGATCACAGCAAAAAACTAAAAAAAAAGGCGATTTTTTTGAAAATTTGATATCTTTTGAACGAGTAATCAAAAAAATCTCAAAATTTACCAGGAAGGGTTTTTAGGTAGGTAGGTACTAAAAAATATAAAAAATTGAGGAAATCAAAAATCAAAATTTTACAAACCGTCCGATTTGGCGTGGAATGCCCCATATATATGCAAATAATCACCCATACATTTCACCATACATTTTTTCTGCCATGGAAAATCGTTCGAATTCCAAATTCCAATTTGGGGCGAGCCCAATTTGAAACACATCATTTTACCTTCGTTTTCTTTTTTTCTAAATGCACACGATGAAAATGGAGGTGAAATTAATTTGAGCAAAAAGTGACTCGTTTTGCGCCTATAAGTGTCCTTGTTAATAAATGCTGTACGTGTTAATAGACAAAGTATACAGAGCAGGTACATAAATACACCTGCGACTAACTAACTGCATCCTTGAAAGTGCATGTTTTTCTGTGCAGTTATGAGCAACCGATTTATCGTATATCCTCGCTAATTGATCTTACGTGATTATATCGCAGTGGTATTTGAAGAATAAAATAACTGTACTCCGGAAAGAAGATTTTCTCGAACATGAAGAAAAAGATTTATTTCAATCAAATGTACGAGGTGTATATATTTTTATGATATTTTTTATGTAAATTATTGCAATTTAAATTTACAATTTCAAGACGTTCTTTTAATAAGTAGAAAATTCTATTTGAAATGGAAACTGGTATTTTTTTTCTAATTATTGGTAAGCATCTTTTAAATTTATAGAGTCGATCAAGAAATGTATTCGAATTTGAAATTTATAATCGAATATTATAATTATATTGCATTGAAAAATATTATAAATGTGACAGACGTTTCCATTGAAGAAAACAAATCTCCAATTAGAATTTCATATTGACTATAAAAGAAATTGTAATAGTAGGAATAATCATAAATATAGTCACTGTAATCTTATAGGAAATTATAAAAAATTATTTATATCACCCACTGGCAAATTAAAATATTAATATTGTTACAAATTGTTGATATAAAATTTCACGTCTAATGGTAAGATTTTTTCTTGTAAAAAATTCGAATTCTTCAAATATTATTATTATTATTATTATTTCGGGGGGATTATTATTATTATTATTATTATTATTATTATTATTATTATTATTATTATTATTCCCCCAAATTTCTCTCACTTTAATAGAGGGAAAGCACAAATTGTTATTTTTTCCATTAATTTTGTTATAAAATTTCACATCTGAGATTTTGTTCTGAAAGAAATATCGTCGTCCCCCAAAATTATTTATTATTATCATTCCTTATTTTTCCTTAAAGATTGAATTTTGAGGAATATTTAAGGTATAATAATTTTAAGGAAATTATTATTCCCTAAAGACGTTCATTTATAACCAGAAAATTCTATTTGAAATGGGAAGAAGTATTTTTCTTTTCTAATTATCTGTATGCATCTTATAAATTTATAGAGTTGATTGAAAAATTTATTGAAATTTGAAATTTATAAATGAATGTTATAATATAAAGAAAAAATTCTAAAAGTGACAGACATTTCCATTGAAGAAGACAAATCTCCGATTTCACATTATTTATAAAAGAAATTGTGATGGTAGAAATAACAATAAATATAGTCGCTATGTTATAGGAAGTTATAAAATTATAATAATTATAAATCATTATTACATCACTCCTTAAAAAATGACAAAATTAATATTATCATAAATTATTATGGATATAAAATTTCACGCCTAAGAATTTTTATTGTAATAAATTTCCCCTAAAATTATTTATTATTATCCCCCAAATTTCTTCCACTTTAATTAATTGCAAGTCAAAGCGCATAAATTTTTATCATTTCCGTTAATAATCCACCTCTGACATAAAAAAATCCAATTTTCCTTGCAAAAGACAAAATGACAAATACAAGAATAATTAGAATTATTATAATAAATTTTTCTAATTACTATAATTTTTGTAACTTCCTATAATATAGCGACTATATTTATTATTACTTCTACTATTACAATTATACAAAATTATTAATATTACTTCTTGAAAAATTACAAAATTTATATTGTCACAAATTAGGGACATAAAATTTCACACCTAAGATTTTTTTCTTCTAAGAAATTTCCCCTAAAATTATTTATCATTATCCCCGAAAGAAATATTATTTATTGTTATTATCATCCCCCAAAATTCTCCCACTTTAATTAATTGCAAGGCAAAGCGCATAAATTTTTATCATTTCCGTTAATAATCCACCTCTGACATAAAAAAAAATGCAATTTTCCTTGAAAAGGAAATCACAAATACAAGAATAAGAATTTCTCAGAAACTGAGAATTATTATAATAATTTTGTGCAATATATTTATTATAATTTTTGTAACCTTCTATAATAAAGCAACTATATTTATTATTACTTTTACTATTACAATTATGAAAAATTACAAAATTTATATTGTCACAAATTATGGACATAAAATTTCACACCTAAGATTTTTTCTTCTAAGAAATTTCCCCTAAAATTATTTATTATTATCCCCGAGAGAAATATTATTTATTGTTATTATTATCCCCCAAAATTCTCCCACTTTAATTAATTGCAAGGCAAAGCGCATAAATTTTCATCATTTCCGCTAATAATCCACCTCTGACATAAAAAAAAAAAATTTTCCTTGCAAAAGAAATGACAAATATAAGAATAAGAATTTCTCAGAAATTGAGAATTATTATAATAATATTGTATATTTATTATTACTTTTACTATTACAATTATACAAAATTATTAATATTACTTCTTGAAAAATTACAAAATTTATATTATCACAAATTATGGACATAAAATTTCACACCTAAGATTTTTTTCTTCTAAGAAATTTCCCCTAAAATTATTTATTATTATCCCCCAAAGAAATATTATTTATTGCTATTATCATCCCCCAAAATTCTCCCACTTTAATTAATTGCAAGGCAAAGCGCATACATTTTTATCATTTCCGCTAATAATCTACCTCTGACATAAAAAAAAAATGCAATTTTCCTTGCAAAAGAAATGACAAATACAAGAATAAGAATTTCTCACCGTATGAGCGCATCGCAGAAAGACTCTATCCAACGGCGATTTCGAGTCTTGAGCCTTGGAACTCTTTTCCTTGCACCATGCTTGTCCCATTTTCTGCTTGAACCGTTTCACCTTTATTTCCTTAATCTCCTCCTCTCCTCCTCGAACTCCTTTACCTCTTCTTCAATTTACGACTACTCCTTTCTCCTTTCTTATCCAACACTCCTCTGTCTTCTTCTTCTTTTTTTTTATCTCTGTTCAACAATTCAAACTTCACACCGAGCACCGAGAAACCGAGTAAACCACACTCGTCATCACTCTGGCGCATGGAAATGCATACAATTTTGTCATCTTCGTTCACTCACTTGTTCTTCGAGACATCGTCGCGGTGAACGAACAACCAAAAAAAAAACAAAAAAAATGAAGAATCGGTATTTTGACAGGTGGCACAGGTATAACAATTAAGGTCTCGTTCGTGGATGCAATCGGGAGTGAATTGACTCGATCAAAGATTGGAAAACTGGAGAAGGAGGCAATTAGAGACCTTATAGGAGAGACGTTTAGTTGCACTTGTCTAATAACGTTTCTGTCGATCTCTCTGTCGAAGCCTGACCTCTCTCGCCTTGGTCCAATGAAACTCTGAGTACCTGTAACAGCAAAGAACATTATAAGTGTATATTGTAATCAGTCTTTTCCAGCGTATCTCTTCTCTCTGTCTACACATAGAGGTCATTTTAGTCGGCTTTCCCTTAAAAATTATAAAATACAGGAATTGTGGGATAAACGTTCAGTGGGATAATAATAATAATAACCATGATAGTAAGACTAAAAATAATAACAATAATGACGACAAAAACAATAAGAATGATAATAATGGCAGTAATAATAATAATAATAATAATAATGATAAGAATAGTAATAGTAATATCTGTGGGAGTAGTAACACTAAAAATAATAATAATAATGATAATAATAATAATAATTGAATTGTTATTAAAAGACTCTGAAATAATTTACGAAATTAGTATAAAAGAATAATTAGAAAAGTCAATTTTAAAAATGCCGTTTTACATTAATCCCAACGCAATCTGAGGAAAAAATAGTATTTTGTACCAAAAATGTTTTGAATTTTTTTCTTAAATTACATATAGAAAATTTCGTAATTAAAGTTTTTTCGGTTGTTGAATTATAATCTGATGTTAAACTTTTGAAATTCTATATGATTTTTAATAATTAAAGTAATACTAGTAAATATTAATAGTAGTGGTGATGGTGGTGGTAGTAGTAGTATTTAGTAGTAATAGTAGTGTAGATAATAATAACAATAATAATAATAATAATAATAGTAGTAGTAACAACAACAACAACAATAATAATAATAATAACGACAAGAGACATGCTACAAATAAATTACAAAAAAGTTTGAAGACACAGTCTTCCGTGGAACTCATTTAAAAACTATTAACGACATGGGTCGTAAAATACTATAAATAACTGTAATAACTATTGAGACTCATTAGCACCGATCCTCATCAATAGCAAATAACGATACCTTGTAACAGGATTATTGGTATTGCTAATTAGTAATCTCTATTATTTTGAATATGAGTTTCCTACAAAATTAGGTCGAGACAATTTTGAGTAAAATTAAAAGTTTTGAATAAGCAGTAAAAGTGTTATAGTATTTGTAAATTGTACTAATGTGTTTTGTTACTTTGTTACTTGGAATCAAAAACTTTTGTAGCACAAAAAGAATTAAACATTGAAACAGATTTTTAATATTTTTATAGTGCACATTTCCGAAATCTTTTGTTATTAAGTATTTATTTCCCAAACATGTGAATAATTTAAATACTTTTTAAAACACCTTTTGAAGCATAAAATTTCCAAAATATACAGATCATGGAAATTACACTATAATTTTTTTTCCCTAGACAATCACATTTCCGAAATTTATTAAACTTTTCGAAGGTACATAATCTCCTATTTATTTAATTATTATTCACTTTCCAAATATGGAGCGTAGTCAAGGATATTTTTAATTCTAATAAAATTCAAAAATTCTCAAACGATAAATTGTCAAAATTTCTAGTAGGTAAAATATACAAATTCGACACGATAATTTTTGTATCTCTCCCAGGACATTTACATCCTCAGAATTGTTCTAATTTTCCAGTTTATTAAATCCCTCGAACCTTCAATTGTTATTTACTTCCTAAAAATGTAAATTTATATAATTACATTTTGAATTTTCTCAAAAAAAAAAACAAAATTTCCAAACAAGCATTACCGTTTTCAAAATTTTAAAAATATCAAAATTCAATATTACCATTTTATTATTCGTCAATCCCCATTACCCTTCAATTATTATTTACTTTCTAAAAATGTAAATGTATATAATTACATTTGTAATTTTTTCAAAACACAAAATTTCCCAACAAACAGATTGTCCAATTTGAATTTTAAAAAATATCAAAATTCGATATTACGATTTTATTATCCTTCCCAAGACATTTGCATTCCAAAGAGTAAACAATAAAATTTTGTACAAAAAATTTTGTACAATACAAAATTTTCCAACCAAACGGAACGTCGAATTTCCACTAGAAAAAAATATACGAGTTCGATATAGTAATTTTGTATCCCTCCCAGGACATTCACATCCTCAAAAACACTTTAATTTTTCAGTTTACTAAATTCCCAGGACTTTCAATTATTATTTACTTCCCAAAAAATGTAATCAATTTAATTATATTTTTAATTTTGTTTAAACGCAAAATCAAAAAAATTAATACACAAATTACAAAAATAAATACAAACAAAGTCGCAATTCAATTAGAAAAAAAGAAATAAAAATTTGAAACTACCATTTCTTCATCTCCTTCCAAAATTTAAAACTATACAAAGGCTTTCTACAATATATCTACATTTGCTTCAGTGCATATCGTTGCATATGCATATGCAGATGGGCTACATATAATAATTGGCAGTGGAATAGCTGTTTTTTGGCAAGTATGGTCTCTTGGTTTACTGCTATCGCAAGAAAACTCGACTGGCTGTAGTTTCTGCATCAGCAATCGCAAAGGTTTGTGACCGAGACACCTGTTGCCTTTAGGGATTTACACTCTCTACCCTCCTCTACTCTCTTCTTTGCCTCGTTCCCATTTCAGCAATTTGCAAATAAATATATACTTAAAACGTTCCTCTTCTTATACAGAAATTGTGGGCAATCGGATAAACCGATAACTCGCAAATAACAACAACGATGACGTCGTCGTCGTCGTCGTCGTCGTCGTTATCGTCGTGTAATTGGAGAAAAAAAGGAAGCACACAATTATTGTAAATTTGCTACAACTTCATAGAAATTTTTCCAATATTATAGAAAATGTTATTGTTATCATAATTTTTTATTTGCATTAAGGTTAGGCCACTTTGGAGGCCGAGAAAATAGGCCTTTTTTCAGAATTTTTTTTAGATAAACTATAAAATAAATCGCAATTACGAAAAAGGGTGTTTATCATACATATCATCGACTGTATACACTAATTTTTTTGAAGCGATTACGTTCAAAATGGCGGTTGTGCAGCGTTTTTGCGAAGACGCCTCCGTTTTTCCAGGCCAAACTGCCGGAAACGCACCGCCTGTAATTTTTTAATTATAATAAGTCAGTTACTTTTTTTCGATTATATATTAGAGCAGCCATAAAAGTACATATCACTTTTTCGATATATTGATTTTTGACAAAATGGCGCACTTCTGAAAAAAATTGCCAAAAAAATCGTCAGAAAATTATTAATAACAAATGAACTATGCGATATAAAAAAAAGTGATATGTACTTTTATGGGAAATGTAATTTTATAAACATATTGAAAATTTCAAGTTAATCGGTTGAAAATTGTCCGAGTTCCGTTTCCGGCAATTTTGAAAAATGTAGTTTCGAGATAAAACGCGTTTGAAGTTTTGAGTAGTAGCTCGCTGCGGACCGGGCGGCCGTGTACTAAAATTCGAAAATCGAGTACTTTGAGATTTGTCCTGGCCATAATCTTTTGGGACACCATTTTTGAGATACCAAGGGACCATTTAAGACCAAAAAAAAATCGATTTTTCGAAAATCCTAGAGTGGCCTAACCCCTTAAAATGTAATTTTAACAGTTGATACAAAACATTTATTAATTCCCATACAATTTCTTATTGCTCTTTTTAATTTAACTTTTTTTATTCACACTATGCCGTCCGGTGGTACCACGTTGGTGCCATGCGAAAACTATCGTGCAAGCGCCGGTGGCACCACGTTGGTGTCGTACATAAAGATTTATACCGGCGCCAAACGAATGAATCTGACGTGCGGACGGCAAAGTGTTAACATACAAAGTACAAATTGTCTTTCTACAGTTACGGAGAAATTTACTTTTTTCCCACGTATGTCTTTTTAGATTCTGCAACTGGGACCTTTCTCCTCTCCTGAATGTTACTTTTAACAATTATTAATTTTTTAATTTTTATTATCTATTTAATTTAATATTTTATTTCTCAAAAATGCGCACTGAAAGCTGAAAAGCTGGTAGATTCATTTTAATAGAAATTGAATTAATGTGTTAATAGAAACTTGTATTTTTTAAAATGGTAGAATAGTATATTAATTTTAAAAATTAAAAAAAGAACATTTAAATTGTTTTTATAGAAAAATATTAATTTGTAAAATTTTCATGTTTATTTATAAATAATATTATAATATTTTTATTTATTTTATTTATTTTATTTATTTATTATAATGTTTTATTTATTTTCTGTAATTTTTATTTCAAGTTACAATAACATTTTATATTATTGCACAATACAAATTTTCCTCTGCAGTCTCGTAACATATTCAAATTTATTTTTTTTCTATACACAGAATTGTTTATTTCGAAAACGCAAATGGAAATTGGCAAATGGAATTGTTTATTTCGAAAACGCAAATGGAAATTGGCTTCTTCCCTCCCCCCTGAATTTCATTTTAACAATATTTTGTTACAAAAGCACCGTTCGAAGACCGAAGAACAACTCGAATTATTCTTATTAAGTAACATTGCAATATTACAGCAACGTGATGCTACTTCGATATTTTTAATATTAATTTTTTTATTTTTATTAAGTAACATAATAATATTACTATACGTAATTTCTATTCTGTAATTTTTATTTTACCTTACAATAACATTTTCTATTACTACATAACAAAAATTTCCTTCTACAGTTACGTGACGTACTAAAAAATTATTTTTTTTTCCATATGCAGTCTTGTCTATTTAGGGAATGCAACTGCAACAGGCTTCTTCTCTCGCCTCTTGAATTCCATTCCGAGAAAATTTTATTGAAGAATGCAAACCGAATGCCAAAGAACGAGTTGTTTTATTTTTATTTAGTAACACAATAATATTTCGAATAACCAATACTTTCATATTTTTTTTTCTATTTTCATTTATTAATATAATAACATTACTAATCGTGAGTATAATTTATTTTTCGTAATTTCGTATTTTACAAAACCATAACATTTTCTATTACTGTACAACACAAATTTTCCTTTTACAGTCACGTGACGTACCAAAAATTATTTCCTTTCTATATGCAAGTTTTTGCTTAAAATTTCAATAATAAAAAATTATTAAAAAATGCAAACTAAAGGACAAAAAACAGCATGATTCAATTTTCATTTAGTAACGTTTCAATAGTAACAAAATAAAATTTCGAATATTCAATATTTTCATGTTCATTTTCATATTTATTATTATTATTATTATTATTAAAAAATATTAATAATATTACTCCATATAATTGACAGTCACGTGGCCTATTAAAAATAATTTTTTTTTTCCATACACAGTCTTATCCATTTAGGAATGCAACTGCAACTGTGCCCTCCTTTTACATCCTCAATTTCATATCGACGATATTCGATAAACCCAAGTGCTCATCGAAGACTCAATTTATTTAAAAATATGCGAACGTTCATTCCACGGAATGCGATGCATTTCCTCGCCGAAACGGTAATCGGGGAAGATCAGAGATCTCTGCCATACTTACGAAGGCATGAAAGTCTTCACTGTCGATGCACTTTTGCTGTCGATCGATTTTCAAATCCATTTTTACGCTATCTCTAATTGAGGAAATGCGGTTGGACCGGATTTTCACACAAACTGTCAAACACCAACGATATGAGTTAATTTAAAAAAAGAAAGAAAATGCGAGAGGCGCCGAAGACAGTGCGGCTGGTTCTCTCTGGACATGCGTTTCAACACTACTCTTTTACGAATTGTGCTAGAGAGCAGAATGGCAAAGGTATGCGATGAAACCAGCAGAATACGTCAGAGAGTCTCGAGCAAAAGACCGGCTGCTGCTGCTGCTGCGACTTCGACTTCATTCGTTTCGTTCGGTGCCTCCTTTCTAACAAGTTTCCACAGCCTCCAACATCTACGCATCGACTACTCTTCGGTGGACTTACGGATTGTATCCAAAAAGTTATCCTCGGCTTGCCTGTTTTATAGAATTTTAGGTGGAGAATAAATTCGCTTGGAAACGAGCAAACCCACAAATCGGCAGCGTTACCGGACGTAGGGTAATTTCTCTGGCGTGGTATTGGCTATTTTCTATGGTGCTGTGCTAGGCAACTGTAGACATGTCGCACTGTAGAAATTACCCTACGTCTGGTAACGTTACCCAGCGTTACCAGATGTAGGGTAATTTGTCAAAAAGTTATCCTTGGTGCCCTGTTTTATAAGATTTTAGGTGGAGAATAAATTCTCTAGGAAACGAGCAAACCCAAAAATCCGCAGCGTTACCGGACGTAGGGTAATTTCTATGGCGTGGTATAGGCTACTTTCTATGGTGCTGTGCTGGGCAACTGTAGACATGTCGCCCTGTAGAAATTACCCTACGTCTGGTAACGTTACCCAGCGTTACCAGATGTAGGGTAATTTGTCAAAAAGTTATCCTTGGTTCCCTGTTTTATAGAATTTTAGGTGGAGAAATAATTCGCTAAGAACCGAGCAAACCCACAAATCCGCAGCGTTACCGGACGTAGGGTAAATTCTATGCTGTGGTATAGGCTACTTTCTATGGTGCTGTGCTAGGCAACTGTAGACGTGTTGCACTGTAGAAATTACCCTACGTCTGGTAACGTTACGCAGCGTTACCAGATGTAGGGTAATTTGTCAAAAAGTTATCCTTGGTGCCCTGTTTTATAAGATTTTAGGTGGAGAATAAATTCGCTAAGAAACGAGCAAACCCACAAATCCGCAGCGTTCTCGGACGTAGGGTAATTTCTATGGCGTGGTATAGGCTACTTTCTATGGTGCTGTGCTGGGCAACTGTAGACATGTCGCACTGTAGAAATTACCCTACGTCTGGTAACGTTACCCAGCGTTACCAGATGTAGGGTAATTTGTCAAAAAGTTATTCTTGGTTCCCTGTTTTATAGAATTTTAGGTGGAGAATAAATTCGCTAAGAAACGAGCAAACCCACAAATCCGCAGCGTTCCCGGACGTAGGGTAATTTCTATGGTGTGGTATAGGCTATTTTCTATGGTGCTGTGCTTGGCAATTTATGTTGCACTGTAGAAATTACCCTACGTCTGGTAACGGTGCCCATTCGTGACGATTCTTGAATTTCTTTACCACCTTGAACACTTTACCATCCGTACGTCTGATCGAGATTCTTTCGTTTGGCGCCGGTATGAATCTTTATGTACGACACCAGCGAGGTGCCACCGGCGCTCGCCCGATAGATTTCGCATGGCACCAACGTGGTGCCACCGGAAGGCATAGTGTTAACACAGTTTATTTTCAAAGGAAACAAAGAAAAACCTAGCGTTACCAGATGTGGGGTAATTTGTCAAAAAATTATCCTCGGTTCCCTTTTTTTATTCAAATTTTAAGTAGAGAAAATTTGGTAGGAAAAGAGCAAAATCTTCCGCAGCAGCGTTACCAGTTGTAGGGTAACTTCCATGGTGTGGTATAGGCTATTTTCTATGGTGCTACGCTTGGCAACTTATGCCGCACGGTAGAAATTACCCTACGCCTGGTAACGATGCCCATCCGTGACGATCCTTGATTTTTTTTTACCACGGTGTATTTTTATTGTTATTTGCATACTTGTAGAATACTTATTGCGCAACCCGGTTAAATAAATAAAGAAACAAATAAACAATAACGTGTCATTTTTCAAATCTCTTTTTTATACTTTTTTGGAAAACAATAATTGTACGGGACGATATACCTTGAAAAATTATTTTTTTCTTTTGTTTTTTTTTCTTGGTTGAAAATATTGAGTAAAAAAATCTGTCAAATCAATTTGTGTCACAAGATATAAGCATTTTGTCGACACCTTTTAAATAATTTATTGCAACTTCAATTTTTATACGAAAGAATTGAAAAAAGTTTTTTTACTGAGAAAAGTCTGCTTCATTAGACCCACTTTTTATAAATTTTCTGTAATAAATAGAAAAAAGTTACATGCATCCAAATTTTAATTAAAAATTGATATTATAAAATTATATGCCATTAAATGCTATATTTATTATATGTCATATTATATTTTATTTTACTTTATCATATTTTTTTATATTTATTTTATACTTTTATTTCTATATATTTTATAAATGTCCCCTTAAATTAAATTTTTTTTTCTAAACAATTATATACAAAAAGAAATGAAACTCAATTATCCGAAAAACAAAAACAATCATTAGCATTGCAATTGAGACAAAACACGTCAAGTGAGCACCCCCAAAAACCACTAGGTAAGCAACTGAACAGTTACAATTACCCAAATGACTAAAAATCCCCCAAAGAAGAAGTTACGCTCAGGCGTTCGAGCGTAGAGTAAACTTAAATCGAAGAAAATTGATGTTGAGTTACAGAATATATCAGGGAGTCAAATTTTTTTGCGGTTTCTTAAAACTGAAGGTTGGAGGAATATTTGGCGCTCAAAATAAAAAAAAATCAAAGCATGAGAACTTTATTAAAAATTCAATTGTTTATTAACTTGTTGTAAATAAATAGGTAAATAAATAAATTTATAAATACTGTTTATTTTATTTAAAAATATGAACTTTAATGAACCTCTCATAAAATTTCCATAACGTTTCGTTAAAAATTGTCCGAGTAATTAATTTTTTAATTAAAAGTGATTCAAATATTTAAACGTACGTATCAATAATAAAAATTGAAGTTTTGCAAAATCCTTTGAGGGTATGTTTAGTAATGGTATAAGCATTCATTTGATTCATGTTTCGTAAAAATCGACGACCTAGTGGTTTTTGGGGGTGCTCACTTGACGTGTTTTGTCTCAATTATAATATTAATTTAGTTTAGAAAAATTACAAATTTCTTTGGTAAAAAATTTAAAAATGTTTTTTCTCAAAGTTATATTTTTACAATTTTTGGCATTTACAAAATTAATTTGAATATTGCAATTCTGCAAAAATTCCAATTAGAATATTTAAGAAAATTCGAAAAAACAAATTATCTGAAGAAATAAATATTTTACTTTGGAAAAAAAATCGAAACGGATATTTTTTAATTCACTAAAATTCATTCAAAACACTCAAAACACCGGAAAAATAATGAAGAAAAAAATTGTTAGTCGTGCCACAGCCCAAAATTAGGCCTCATCAACGCACCCAAGTATTTTTACAGCTTTTAGTTCCTGAAAATTGGAATTTTCAGAACTTTTACAATTTTTCCCTCGCAAATATTGAAAACTCGAACTCGCTACAGCGTATTTTATATTTATATGAAAATTGTGGTAATTCTGACATCCATGAGTACGTTTTAGAAGCGATGAAAAAAATGATCCGATTAATTAAACTGTTATTGATTCCACAAAGTTCCAATATTCAAATGAATACTTAATTTTATAATATATATGCAAATAAATCATTCGTTTACCCCCTTTGGTGATTTTCCAAAATTTTATTCGTGCAAATAAATTATATTTACCAGCCATAAACTAGCCAACAAAAAAATCTTGGAAAATTTTTGTTTTCATCAGGTCACCTACGGCGCAATTTATTACGCAATAAAGGGTTAAAAGGGGGGTTATCGAAGATTGCTGTTCAATTACTAGTAGGAAAAGCCCGCTATTTGCATGAATGCATAATTTCTTAAGGGGTTAGGCCATTCTAGGATTTTCGAAAAAACGATTTTTTTTTGTCTTAAAAAGAAAATGATAAAAATTCACTATTTCCTCACCGTCCACGTGTATTTCCCCCCTTGACTCTTATGGGGTTGTAATTCATCCAAAGGAGGAACTACGGAAAAATTGGGAATTGAAATGTTCAGTCTGCAGTCCAATTTGGTCTAGACACAGACATGCACATGCATACCTACCCTTAACCCGAATGCCTAATTGTGCCTTGACACAAGACGCCAGGAGGTCATTAAGTTACAGTCAATTGTTAATTCTCCAGTAGCAGTGGGTGAAGCTCCGCACAATGCACATGCATTATACGTGCATCAGCGGCGCGGCTAAGTGTCGGCCATTAGGAAATCATATCTCGCTTCCTAATGAATCCTCGAGTAATTAACATTTTTAACTACCTCGGAAAATTACACGTCACCCAAACTCGGCCTGGGGTTTATCCCCCTTTTATACCTGCAATACGGACTCCCGGAAATGCAAACCTCTTTTACAACCCCCTTCCCCTTCCCCCATTTCCCAGCCCTTTCAAGATTTTCATATAAATTAAGTGACCACCCCCGGAAAAATTCAGTCTTAACCCTCCCACGGACGTGTTCGGGTGAAACTTAAAACTTGGATTTTGCTGAAAATCGTGAAAGTTTCTTTCTTGAAAGTAAAAATTCAAGAATTACCAAAATCAATATTTCTAAAATTACCAAAAATAAAATTACAAAAATTGAAATTTCAAAAATTGGCAAAAAATGAAAATAATTCTACTAATAACGACTCTGCTCTCGAGCCCTCTCGCGGCGATCGCGTTCGACCTGGGCTCCTTCCTGTGGTTTGCGAACTCGCCCCAAATCATCGAGGAGCCGGAAATCGTGGAAATCGTGAAATGGCAACAGTCCGTTTGCATGGTACCGGAAAGCTCGGAGGTACGGGAGTGCCTGGAGGCTCTGGAAAATTACCAGAGGGACTACGACGAGAACTTGAACGAGGACGAAAATTCCAAGAATTCCAGGAAACGGTCTTTGTTTGAGAAAGTGAAAAATCGGCACGGTTCCAGCGCGGTTCAGCTGGAGAATTTGAGGCCCTCGGAGCTGGAGCTGGAGTTGGTCGATGGGATTCCGCGATTCTCCACTCCAGCGCTGGAACGTCCCCGACAGGGAAGAATCGTGAACTTTCGTACCCGGAAACCCGTGAACCCAGTTTACGTGACGAAGGTGTTGAAGTCTCCGGTGACGGCGACTCTGATCGCTCGAAATTGCGTCCCGGAAATCGGCATCCCTTTGTGCGAGGACTACCGGGAGTGGGTGACTTCGGAGGGAGAAGATTCTGCGAAAGAAGAAGAAAGTGTGAATAGTCTCGGGAAAAATGCTGAAAATGAGGGAAATTTGGGTACCGAGGAAATTTCGAAGGATGAGGATGAAATTTTGGGGCAAGGTACCGGTAAAATCGATTACGAAGATGTCGACGATCCGGAGGGAGAAGGTGGAAATGGTTATGGATCCAATTTTGGGGCTGGAGTGTATAAGAAGGGGGAGGAAATTCGGGAAAATTCGAATTTTCTTTCCAGAATTGCCAGATCGGTCCCGTCGGTGGAGGAAATTGAGGAAAATCGGGAATTCGTCGGTCGGGGAAATTCTGGAAAATTTGGTGCCACGAGAGACTGGGTTGAGGAGATTCGAAACGGGGAAGATTCTGCGAAGGAAGGAGGATATATTAATAATTCCGGGAAAAATGGTGGAAATGAGAAAAATTTAAATGTAGAAAAAATTTCCGGGGAAAATGTTGAAAATGAAGAAAATTTGGGTATCGAAGGAATTTCCAAGGACGAGGATGGAAAAAAAACTTCGAGGGACGAGGATGCGAAAGAAATTTCGAGTGACGAAGATGGAAAGGAAATTTCGGAGCAAGGTACCGGTAAAACCGATTTTGATTTTGAAGAATTCGAGAACCTGGACGAAGAAGAGGAAATTGAGGAAAATTCGAATTTGCTTTCGAAAATTTCCAATCCTGTTACGTCGAGTGACGAAAATGAGGAAGAACGTGAATTTCTGGGTCGAGGAAATTCTGGAAAATTTGCTGCTACGAGAAAGAGGTTTGAGGAGGTTGGAAAGAGGGAAGATGCTGCGAAGGAAGGAGGAAGTATAAATAGTTCAGGGAAAAATGGTGAAAATGAGGAAAATTTGAGTATCGAAGAAATTTCGAAAGACGAGGATGGAAGAGACATTTCCGGGCAAGGTACCGGTAAAATTGATTATGAAGAAATCGAGGGAAATAAGGGTGAAAATTCGAATTTGCTTTCCGAAATTTCGAAACCGGTTTCGTCGAGTAAAAAAGCCGGGGAGGATCGTGAATTTCAGGATCGGAGGAATTTTGGGAAATTCGGGATGAATCTGGAGAACATCGAAGACACTTTGGATAAAATCGAGCAAAAAATTTCCGAAATCGTCAACAAATCGCGGGAGAACGTGATGAAAACGAAAGAATCGGTAATTCACAAGATTCGGGAGATCGTTTCCAAACCGGGTCAATTAAATTTTGTAAAACCGATAATTCTGAATCCGATAAATCCGCAGTTGTTCACTAAAAACGTCGGAATCGGAAATTTCTTCAAAAAGGACACGTCGGTCGAATTTGAAAAAAAATATTCAAAAACGAATGGACTTTTTCCGGAAATTATAAATAATTTAGAACCGAACAAAAGTGTCGAAGAGAAGGTTCCCTCTAGTTTTGCGGGATTTTTCGATCATTTCAAACCGAATAAAATTGTGGAGAAAATTCCGTTCGGTTCTGGAGGAATTTTCAATATTTTTAAACCGAATTTCACGGTTTTGAAGCAGACGAAAGTTGCAGTTTTCGGGAAACCCGTGGTTTGGGGGGATTTCGAGAACGGGGGAATTCGATGGATTTTCCAAAAACACGAAAATGATGAAATTAAGGACCAAGAAATTCCAAATTTCGATGAGAAGGAAATTCAAGAATCGGGGAGTCCTGGAATTGGAGATTTTGTGGAACAGAGTGAAATTGCAGAAAATTCGAAACTCCAAAATAAAGATGAAAATATTTTGGTAGTGGAAACCGCAAAAGAAGAAAAAAAGGGAATGAATTTGTTAGAGGAAGTAGAGAAAATTAATGGAAACGAAAATTTGGAAAATGGTGAAATCAAAAATGTGGAAAATTTCGAGGAAAAAATTGACTCAAAAAATGGAGACTTGGAAAAAAATAAAAATATCGAAAATGAAGACACTCAAAATTCGTGGAGTGACGGAACCGATTTTGAAATTCTGAAGAAGAGTGAAAATCCAAAAATCGAATTTGCGGAAAATGAAGAAATTGTGAATGAGCAGGAATCTAAAAACATCAGTAAATTTTTGAATCCCTCCGAAAAAATAGATAAAAATTCCAAAAACGTGGATTTTCATTTCCAAGATGAGATTTCTCGGGAAACTCCAAGTCTTGCATCGGTTGACAATTTTATCAGAAGGAAGCCTGAAGTGATACCTGCAGTTTCGTCGCGAAAATTACAGAGACCGCCTGTGCCCAGTAACGTTGAAATGCATAAGTCCAAAAAACCCATAATCGTTGTCCAACCTTCGATTGGAAAGCCTGGTTTGTTTCATACCTTCTTCATCCCCGGAAAATCGGCGTCTGTTCCGTCAGAGTCCTCCTTCACATTTTCTTCTCAAGACTTCGACAATTATTTTGAAAATCCGGAGTCGAATTTGGAGCTTCGACCAATTTTGGAAGGAGACCAAAGGAATTTCGAGGAAACGATAGAAATTTTGCCTGCGAGGGATGATAAAAATTTCGAGGATTCCGGGGTTGCTGAAAATTTGGAAAATGCGGAAAATCGGAGGAACGACAAATACGTTGGACGGACCTTCAAGCATTTTTTTACGGGGCCAAACGGGAGCTCGCATTTTTTCCAGATTTTCCAACATTCGAAACCGGTAGAAAATGTTAAGGAAGTAAGTATTAGTTTTTTTTTAAAATTGTTTTTATTTTTATTTCATTACTCACCAGAAATTAATCAAAATCGATTAGAAATTTCCGAAAAAGAAAGCGAAATTTATTTTATAAATATCAAATTAGAAAGAAATTCCAGGAAAGTTCAATCAACGCATAAAGAATTAAAGAAAAAAGAAATATTTTTTTAATAAAAAAAATTTTTTATAAGAATTTATATAAAATATATTTTTTAAAAGCAATAATAATTTCAAAGGTCCATTGAAATATAAATTTGAAAAAACATCATTTAAATTATATAAATTAAATTTTTAAGAAATTAATGAGGAAAAGTTCAGAAATTTACAAAATAAAAAGAGAATTTTATTTTACAAATAGAAAATTAAAAAATATCATAGTTTACGGATACAAATTTTAACAACATTTTTTTAATACAAAAATATATATTCTTTATAAGGATTTATATAAAATATATTTTTTAAAAGCAATAATAATTTCAAAGGTCCATTAAAATATAAATTTGAAAAAACATAATTTAAATTATATAAATTAAATTTATAAGAAATTAATGAGGAAAAGTTCAGAAATTTAACAAAATAAAAAGAGAAATTTATTTTACGAATAGCAAATTGAAAAATATAGTTCATCCATCAAAATTTTAGCAACATTCATTTAACAATTGAAAAATGGATCGTTGTTGCAATTTATTGAATACAAAAATTAACATAAAAAGTAGATTCCTCAAAAGAATCGTCGTTTCAGTGTTTATTTATAGTCTCGCATTAAATAATTCAATAACAACAATTTATTAACATCAAGTAAATAATTTCTGAAAGAAAACTTCTATTTTTTAACTCCTTGGTGTCAAATCCCGTGTTTGGATTGTAGTAACAATTATTTCAAACAGGTATATAAAATTTATAATAATCATCATAATTTATAATAACTAGAAAAAAATTCATTTGTCGGTATATTGTTGGCAATGCTTTACTTAAAAATTATTAGCAATTCTAAAAAGTCTCCCACACTAATTTTCCATTTTTCTTTGAAATTTCAATACTTTATCATAAACTATTTACAACTATGTGTGAAAAAACATATACATTTCATTTTTAAACATTTTTTTCAACAAACCGAAACATGTTATTTTATTTTCAATCACTGCCTGTGTAATACCAACGGGAGAGAATTAAATTAAATCGTGTGCGTAAGCAAAAATAATTTCAATTAAATGGTACGTCAAGAAATTAACAGGTTTTTTGTAACGCGACGTAAATAAATGCGTTTCACGAATTGTTTCTGTTGAATTGTTTAACGCGAGACTGGAAGTGACACAACCTGGGGATTTTTTTTAAGGTGTTACTGCGCCAAATGCCGAAACGTTAATTTATTTGAAGTTTAAGAAATATAATTAGTATTTTTTCGCAATTTTCTAATATTAATAATTTTTACTATATTTTTAATTAATCTTTCTCCTTTCCACATTAAATTTTCTTTTTATTTTTTCTTATCGAATTTTCGAAAATTAATTACTATTTTAATATAATTTATTATTATTGTAATAAATTGTAATTTATTACAATAATTATTATTATTATTATTATTATTATTATTATTATTATTATTATTATTATTATTAATTATTATTATTATTATTATTATTTCAATAATAATTGTTCGCTTTCTCGTAACAAAATTCAGAAAAATATATTAAAAAAGCTATTATTTATTTTCCTAACAATTTTTTTTTGTTTTTCCCAGGATTCTGCAACTCAAGAACAACCAACAGACAAAACTGCCAATTATCTAGGAAACGTTCTTATGAATTTAAGCAAACCACTGAAAGAAAAATTATCGGAATTGGAAAATATCTTTCACAGGAAGGACGAAAAAACGCAAAAGAAACCCGACGTTGAAGACGACAAGAATGAAGGCGAAAATTTGACGGAAATCAGCGATTCGTTGGAGCAAAAGATCCTTAATGACAATGTTTCCGAGAGTTGACGAAATTAATATTTTCTCCTTTAGAAGCTTTTTTTTCTACAAAAATTATGGAAAATGATTTTTAGAAAATTCTTGGAGGCCCATATTCGCCTACGATTTTTATTTATTCGTTTTCCCACTCTTTGGGAACCATATGAATATTTTCCTATTTATAAAAATGGGTCCAATGTAATAAATGTGATAATTAAAATTTATAGATCCGACAATTGTTTACGTAATTGATAATCGACATCGTCCAACACTTGCTTTTTGGAAATAATTTCTCGGATTAATTGTAAGGAAGTATTAATATTAATATTAAAATAGATTAGTAGTAATATTAAGGGGTCAGGCCACTCTACGATTTTCGAAAAATCGATTTTCTTTTTTGGTCTTAAATGGTCCCTTGGTATCTCAAAAATGGTGTTCCAAAAGATTATGGCCGGGACGAATCTCATTCATAACACCCAAAACACCGAAAAAATAAAAAAAAAAATTTGTTAGTCGTGCCACAGCCCAAAATTAGGCCTCATCAACGCACCCAAGTATTTTTACAGCTTTCAGTTCCTGAAAATTGGAATTCTTAGAACTTTTACAATGTTTCCCTCGCAAATATTGAAAACTCGAACTCGCTACAGCGTATTTTATATTTATACGAAAATTATGGTAATTCTGACATCCATGAATACGTTTTAGAAGCGATGAAAAAAATGATCCGATTAATTAAACTGTTATTGATTCCACAAAGTTCCAATATTCAAATGAATACTTAATTTTATAATATATATGCAAATAAATCATTCGTTACCCCCTTTGGTGATTTTCCAAAATTTTATTCGTGCAAATAAATTATATTTCCCAGTCATAAACTATCCAACAAAAAAATCCTGGAAAATTTTTTTTATCAGGTCACCCACGGGACAATTTATTACACAATAAAGGGTTAAAAGGGGGGTTATCGAAGATTGGTGTTCAATTACTAGTAGGAAAACCCCGCTATTTGCATGAATGCATAATTTCTTAAGGGGTTAGGCCACTCTAGGATTTTCGAGAAATCGATTTTTTTTTTGGTCTTAAATGGTCCTTTGGTATCTCAAAAATGATGACCCAAAAGATTATGGCCGAGATAAATCTCAAAGTACTGGATTTTCGAATTTTAGTACACGGCCACCCGATCCGCAGCGAGCTACTACTGAAAACTTCAAACGCGTTTATCTCCAAACTACATTTTTCAAAATTGCCGGAAACAGAACTCAGACAATTTTCAACCGATTAGCTTGAAATTTTAAATATATTTATAAAATTACAATACCCATAAAAGTACGTATCACTTTTTTTTTATATTGCATAGTTCATTTGTTATTAATAATTTTCTAGAGATTTTTTTGGCAATTTTTTTCAGAAGTGCGCCATTTTGTCAAAAATCAATACATCGCAAAAGTGAAATGTACTTTTATGGCTGCTCTAATATATAATCGAAAAAAAGTAACTGACTTATTATAATTAAAAAATTACAGGCGGTGCGTTTCCGGCAGTTTGGCCTGGAAAAACGAAGGCGTTTTCGCAAAAACGCTGCACAACCGCCATTTTGAACGTAATCGCTTCAAAAAAATTAGTGTATACAGTCGATGATACGTATAATAAACACCCTTTTTCGTAATTGCGATTTATTTTATGGTTTGTCTAAAAAAAAATTCCCAAAAAAGGCCTGTTTCTTCGGCCTCTAGAGTGGCCTAACCAATTAATATTCCAAAAAATATTAATATTATTGATAGAAACTAACGGATCAATTAATCTCGTGTATTTGATTTACACTTAAGAGGGTACATCACAGTAAAAAAAATTTTTTTTCATTTCTTTTTTTTTTTTTCATTTTCTGAAACCTGCATTTGTTAAGAATACTCTCACCAAATTTTGTAAAGAAATTCGTAAAATTGACGGAGATACAGTATAAAATTTAGTTTCTAAGTCGTGTTATTATCCTTTCTCAGCAAAACTTTGAACGCGTTTTTCTCGAAACTATGTTTTTCAACCTCGTTGACAGCATTTTTAAAAAACTATTCATCCGATTTGCATGTACAAAATCTTAAAATTCATCGAAAATTTTGCACAATTTCTCGTATATTCCTTCCGTAATTCTAAACTTTTTTTTCTAATTTAAATTTTTTCCGAAACTTGACAGTTTTCGAGTAAAGTGTGTCCTTTCAGAAGTCAAAAGGTTAAGGAGTCTTTAGGAGCTGTTTAGGAGGCTCCTAAAAAGCGAAAATTACAAAAACGGATTAAAAAAGCGCATCCGTAAATAAATCAATTTCCCATGGAACTCATAAAAAAATATAAACGGAAATGTTTTTGGAAATTTTATGGTTGTTCTAGTGTTTTTTTAGTGATGAACTTGTTTATTATAAATAATAATAAAACGCCAATTGTTATTTATGTTCGATTGAAAAACCCAAAATAAACAAAGATTTTCTAAATTAATTTAATTTTTTGTTTTATGCATGTTTAATATTTTTTGTAGCAATTTTTATTATTTCGACGAATCCTTTTCCCTCAGTAGGAAGTGCCGAGGGTTAAGGGGGTACATCCCAGTAAAAGAAATTTTTTTTCATTTCTTTTTTTTTCCATTTTCTGAAACCTGCATTTGTTAAGAATACTCTCACCAAATTTTGTAAAGAAATTCGTAAAATTGACGGAGATACAGTATAAAATTTAGTTTCTAAGTCGTATTATTATCCTTTCTCAGCAAAACTTTGAACGCGTTTTTCTCGAAACTATGTTTTTCAACCTCGTTGACAGCATTTTTTAAAAAACTATTCATCCGATTTGCATGTACAAAATCTTAAAATGTTTGAAAATCCAGTCTGTAGGTCACCACGGACAGATTTTTTTGATAAAGAGCCCCCTTCTATTTTTTTTTTTCATAAACGATGAAAATTTTCTGTGATAAAATTCGCTGGTCCGCCATTTTTTTTTTAGATATCGAAATTTCGTCCCGTAGAGTTATAAATCTATATGTCTAGTTTATAAGGGTATTTTTTTCCGGATGAACCGCATGGCTTATTTGCTGTCAACCACCAAATCGGAGTGTCTTTTTGAAAGCGGTGTACACCGCAAACTATTAGTCAGATTGGGATCCAAAAATTTGTGTAGAGTCTTGTTTATATATATATATATATTGAATACAAGTAACAATAGAAAAAAAAAAACAAAAAATTTAAAAGTAATTTTAATGTCACAAAGCTTCCGGTTACAATACACTTAAAAGAGAGAATTTGGTTGAATGTTTCATTCAATACTTTGATAAATTTAAATATCTCATCGATCGCAGCAATATGCATTAACTTATCACATATAAATTAATAAGTTTACTATTAATAGTAAGTAATATTATAATAGCGATTCGATTGTGTTCTTAAAGCTACCTTAATTACATTTATTTATTCACTGACTTACTCGTTAAATTATTATTCACTTTTATTTAAGTGACGACCAACTAAAATGTGTATAGTAAAAGAGGTGAATCAATTATTACAGACTAATGACAGACACATACAATTCAACAAACTAATGGAGAGTTTACGAGTTGCAGTTTCTTCGTTTTGAATTGTAAAAAAAATGGAATCTAGTATTTTGTAATTCGAATACTTTTGATATTTTTTTTAATTATAGAGATTTCAAGTGCACATATTTTTGAACATCCCTCGCATTCCAAATATCGAGTAAAAGTTGCTTTAAAATTTGCAATTTTATGAGTAAATACGAATTCTAATTAACTCTCTAAAATAATATCTACAAAATAACTATTTTTCAAGAATTTTCGATAATCTTTACAATTTGACAATTGCAATGAACTAATGAAGAATTTATAAATTGCAGTTTCATCGTTCCCAATTATAAAAAAAAATTAAAATTGACAGTATTTTGTAATTCGAATACTTTTGACATTTTTCAGTAATGAAGATTTCTACTATTTTGAAACCTCGCAAATATTTTATATCCTTCACATTCGAAATATGGAGTAAAAGCCTTTGGAAAATCACAATTGTATGAAAAAATACAAATTTTACTCCACATTCTAAAATATTATCCACGAAATTACTATTTTTAAAAACTTTTTGAAAATAATTACAATGCAACAATGTCATCAAATTTATAAAGAATTTTCGAATCGCAGGTTCTTCCTTTTTACTTATAAAGAAAATGAAATCTGATATTTCGATTATTTTGCAACATTGCAAATATTTTCTGTACCTCACATTCGAAGTAAGGAACTAAAATTATTTCCGAAAACCGTAATTATATGAAAAAATAATTGTAACTTCCAATGCAACAATTTCAGTAAACTAATAAAAAATTGATACGTCGCGGTTTCATCGTTTCCATTTATAAAAAAATGAAACCTAGTATTTCGCGATTCGAATACTTTTGACAATGTTCAATAAAAAAGATTTCTACTATTTTGAAACATCGCAAATAATTTTTACCCTTCTCATTCGAAATATGGAGTGAACGCTTTTTTGAAAATCACAATTATATAAAGAAACACAATTTTTACCCCACATTCTAAAATATCATTCACGAAATAATTATTTTCAAAGACTTTTCGAAAACTTTTGCCCTGATTAATTAAACCTACTTTCACGCTTACATGACAATTATCGATATTGTTACATAATATTTCGTTAACGATTAAGGGGTAACACCACTCTAGGATTTTGAAAAAATCGAATTTTTGTTGTTGTTGCTTAAAACATACTTTAGTGTCACAAAAACAATGTACAATTGGTCCAATATATGGTGCAGGAATCGCAGATTGAAGGTAAAATAAAATTTTCAAAGACTAAAGTACTTTCAAAACTTTAAACGCGATTATCTGGAAACCATGTTTTTCGAACTGGGAGGACGGATTAATCGGAAACTATTGCACGGATCGGTTTGAAATTTTGACAGTAGCTTGACAATTACATTCATTACAAAAGTACGTAGCCGTTTTTTGATTGGTTGTAAAATTTTTTTATAAACACTTACATTTACTGCTCATTTTTTTGCCGAAAATAGAATTTTTTTTTTCATAAGTGTGCTATTTTTACAAAAATCAATTAAAAAAAAAATCCCTACGTACTTTTATGGGCAATGTCATACAGATTAAGAAATTTTGTGGTTTTTTGTTCCTGGTCTTCAACATTCGGAGAAATCCGTGCTCCCGTGGAGGTCCTTGGAAAAAAAGGCGATTTCGAAAAACGACCGTGGCACCACCATTTAGCAACGAAATGTCAATACAAAAATTTGTTTACACTTGAATACATGTTCAATTAATTGTCCGAAAAAAATTTTCGATTCCTTTTTCCGTACTTTTTAAATTAATTCTCAAAGTTTGGCCTTTTTTCGGACCTCTAGAGTGGTGTTACCCCTTTTGAGCCTTGAATTCCGAATTTTCCGTTTTTTTTTTATATTTCACTTTCCAATCTTGGAAAGAAATTTCATCAACGATGCCTATGAATTCTTCACGAACGAATGAATTTTTTCTTTTACTTCAGTTTGGGAAAGAAAAACGATCTGACTGATTATCGATTGACTAATTGACTTACACGACTACCTATCGATTTATCTATCTATCCTTATCTATCTATCCAATAGCTAAAATCCTAAATCCGCGAAAACAGATCCATCAAGATAACGTAAATTTTAACGTTAAATTATCACATAAGGCACGGTCAGAAAAATCGACCGCTTTTTTTTTACAATCTAGAACAAAAGTCGATCGCACGTATTTTATTTAATGTAAAACCGACCTAAATTTCCTCGAATTGGAATCTCGATCGCTGCTAAATCGGTGAAGTTCGGATCTAACGCTAACCGGTCTTAGTTTGTTCGGATCGAAGGGAATCGCTTTGGAATACGGAAATTCGCTTCCCTCCTCGACCGTTATCAAATTTTGCAACTGGTAGTCGCTTCTTATCACTCTCCTCTTCTTCTTGGCCTTCAGGCTCGCGCTTTTTCTCTTCGGATCGGTAGGAATCGCCTCTTGCGCGCTTTTCAGCTTCCTCGGGCTCCACTTTTTCCCCCTTTTCTTTTTTTCGAGCTTGGATTGTCTTGGAACTTTATAACGGGACTCTTCGTCCTCGTCCACGTCCGATTCCTCGATTTCCTCCTTTTCTTCGGGGTAGAGGAAATCGTAGAAAGTGTTTCTCAAATCTCGGTTCTCGTCGTTTTCCTCTTCGGGGGACATTCGAAATTCCACCAGGATGAAACCGTCCTCCTCCTCGGGATTTCTCGAGAAACTCGAATATTTGTGGGATTTTGGGAAATTCGACCCGAAGATTCTTTCCTTCGATTTCGAAAGTGTTTCTCTTCGTTCGAAGGGGTTTCTTCTCTTCGAGAGCAGCAAGTGGTTCTCGTCGTTCTCGTCCTCGTCGTTATGAGTCTCCTGAAAAAATTACAATCCTAAGCTTTATTTTTTTTTTTTTGCAAAGGGGGTACACACAGTGTGAGACGAAAGAAATAAATCTTTTTTGGGATTTTTTTTTAGAAATTTACTGTGTTCCATACGGTTTGCGTAATATATTTTATTTTGTAATCATTTATTTTGTTTGTAGACCAATAATGTAATTTGTTATATATTTTTTAACCTGTTTTTTACCAAAATGCTCTAAATTGTCACTCTTTTTCGTCCAGGTATTTCAAAGTGAAAAAATTAACATATCGAATTGAAATCACTATACCTCATGTAAAATTTTCCGCTCTTTCAGAATCCGGCGTCAAATTTGCAATATCTACAGCCATTTTCGCAATGCATTTGTTTAAACAAAAAAAAACGTGAAATTTCATCGTTTTTTTTTTTCAAAAACCCATATTTTTCAGCACGAAACCGTATTCGGATCGGGCTGAATCTCTGGATCTGGTGGCATAAATGTTTTTACTAAAAGATAGGATGGTTAGTTTAATTAAATTCAAAATGGCGGATACCCAAATAACCCTTTTTTCACAAAATGTTAAAAAAAGCTATGGGATTATTTGACTCGAGAAGGATCCACTTAACAAAAAAATTTTATAGAATAAAAAGTGCTCAAAATTAGTCAAAGAACATGTGTGAATTTTTTCAGAATTTTTTTTATGATTTTTGGATTCGGCCATTTTTCGAAAATTCTTAAAAATCGTCAAAAAATTCTGAAAAAATTCCTACTTTTTCTTTGAACGATTCTGAACATTTTTTATTCGATACATTTTTTTCGTCAAGTTGATCGTTATCGAGTAAAAAAATTCTGGAGTTCTTTTATTTAGTGCATTATCGTCCTTTAGCCCTAAGTAAAATGAGAAAACAAATTTTTAAATTACAAAAGAAGCTAAAATAATTATCAAAAAAAAATACAAAAAATGTTTAAAAATATTTAAAAAAACCAAAAAAAAGACAAAACTCTTCAACAATTCGTCGACCTCCACAATGGTAAGAGTTGGGCAACGCAATTATTTTATTACGGCTAAAGGACCATAATGCACAAAATAAGAGAACTCCAGAATTTTTTTACTCGATAACGATCAACTTGACGAAAAAAATGTATCGAATAAAAAATGTTCAGAATCGTTCAAAGAAAAAGTAGGAATTTTTTGACGATTTTTAAGAATTTTCGAAAAATGGCCGAATCCAAAAATCATCAAAAAAATTCTGAAAAAATTCACACATGTTCTTTGACTAATTTTGAGTACTTTTTATTGTATGAAATTTGTTTGTTAAGTGGATCCTTCTCGAGTAAAATAATCCCAAAGCTTTTTTTAACATTTATGTGAAAAAAGGGTTATTTGGGTATCTGCCATTTCGAATTTAATTAAACTAACCATCCTATCTTTTAGTAAAAACATTTATGCTACCAGATCCAGAGATTCAGCCCGATCCGAATACGGTTTCATGCTGAAAAATATGGGTTTTTGAAAAAAAAAACGATGAAATTTCACGTTTTTTTTGTTCAAACAAATGTATTGCGAAAATGGCTGTAGATATTGCAAATTTTACGCCGGATTCTGAAAGAGCGGAAAATTTTACATAGAGTATGGTGATTTCAATTCGATACGTTAATTTTTTCACTTTGAAATACCTGGATGAAAATGAGTGACAATTTAGGGCATTTTGGTAAAAAATGGGTTAAACTTATGATACATTTTTTAAAAATTTGTTATATATTTGTTATATAATTTTCTATCTCCAGTTGTGGAGATTGAAAATTTTTCTTCAGGGATATTTATGTTGTTCAACATTTCATTCGAATACAAATTTTCTAATAATTGCAGATAAAAATGTTGGCACATTTGTGATACAAATTTTCATTTTGTTGAATAAAATCTTATTATAATTAAGTAAATATTTATTTTAATTTTTCCATTGTGAACTAATTATTCTAATATTCATTGTCAAATAATATAACAAATTTGAGTTCGATTTTTGTATTTCATTGGAATGAGTTGTAGTTAGTATTGGAGCAACTAATTTACTAATTACAACTCAATAAAATACCAAGGGCCAATTGTTACTCTATTTAATAAAATATTACAGTTAAATCTGTTTTGTGCGGTCTTTTTTTATGCGTTTTTCTTTTCTGCAATTTTTTTTGTGTGATATGCTTTTTCTGCTGTATGTGAATATCGAGGAAAAATCGCATAAAAAAAGATCGCACAAAAACAGGTTTCGCTGTATAATAATTTTTTTACCAAAAAAGAGAAAATTTAGTAATTTATTTCTGAAAGGCTTTCGTTCCACAAAACGAAATCTTGTATTTTAAATATGCTACAATTTATTTCTACAATTATTACCAAGATCTTATTACAGAAATAGTATATACAAATTAAATGTTTAACGACATAAATATTCCGGAAACCCGAGATCCGCAACTGGAGGTTGAAACGTTGAAAAAAAAAATATAACAAATTAGATTACTGGTCTACAAATAAAACGTAATACATATAATTACTCCTTATATGTAATCCATACATACCACAATATTACATCCAATTACAGTATGTAACTGAGAAATAACATACGAGTAACAGTGTTACCTCTCATGAAAGCAACACTCATATATAATCCGTACGTAACAAGAATGTAAGAAATTGCTACGTAATATGAACAAATGTAACAAAAAGAACGTAACTCGTGACCCTTGTGTAATGTAACATTTGCTTTTTAGATTCACTGGAGTATATATGGGGCATACCACGCCAAATCGGACGGTTTGAAAAATTTTGATTTTTGATTTCCTCAATTTTTTTATATTTTTTAGTACCTATCGAAAAACCCTTCCTGGTAAATTTTGAGATTTTTTTGATTACCCGTTCAAAAGGTATCAAATTTTTTTTAAAAAATCGCTTTTTTTTAGTTTTTTGCTGATAACTTTTTCAATAATGGTCCAAATTTAAACTTTTTTTTTTCAAAATTTTTGTTCTCCCATGTACTCTTTAGAAAAAATATTTAATAAATTTTTAAAGTATTTTTGAATGAGATTTTTTAGTTTTAAATTTTAAATCTCATTTTCCAAAGTGAGTGCATATTTTGATTTTCGTCAAAATTTTTTCTAGCAAACGACTACTCATTCCACAACTTTTCAGGCCTGTCCGATCGTGGAACCTCTAAAGCTATTATTTTTTTTTCGATTTTTGAAAATTAAAAAAATTTGTTTTCTCTCTATTAATCATTATGAATATCAATTTCCGTTACTGTTTATTATTTATCTAATTATTTTTGAATAATTTCTACAATTTACAATGATAAAGAGGTGTTTAAAATTAATCAATAGTCGTTAAATCAATTTATAATCAATAAAACAAAAATATCTATTTATTTTCGTAATTTTTTGAAAAATCTGATTGGGGTTGAATTTTCAATGTTATTTTTTGTTAAGTATTTGTTATTATTTTTTTAAAAATTTGATATCTTTTGAACGGTTTTATCGTTTCATTAATAAAAAAATCTCAAAATTTACCAGGAAGGGTTTTTCGGTAGGTTCTAAAAAATATCAAAAAATTCAGGAAATCAAAAATAAAAATTTTTCAAACTGTCCGATTTGGCGTGGAATGCCCCATATATACAATAATTGTAATTAAAATGCATTCAAACTAAAAAATGAACTAAAATTGTTTTTTTCACATTTTTGACTCAGATTCAAATTATCAGATTCTGAAAACTCCTGGGTATTTTTACTCAATTGTTGTCCTTAGATTAAAAATAACATACGAAGAAAATGCTTAATTCAAAAATGATTCAATTCAAAATTTTATTCAATTATTATTCAATTATATAAATCTGAAAAATGAAAAAATAATAATGGAAATTGATATTTTAGAGAAAAGGAATGAAAAATTATTTTCAAAATTTTATTTAGGGACAATGCAAACTTTTGCAAATAATTTGTAAATTGTTTGTAAATAATTTGTAATAATCCAACAAAAATATTAAACTTCAACACAATTTTTCAGGGATTTTTTGGAGATTTTTTATATTTTTCTCCATTTTCTTTGAAAAATTTTTAAAAAAGGACCTATTTTTTACGAAGTTGCCTAATAATTATTTTCTTTTCAAATGATACAATGGTGACTTAATTTCAAAATTATATGGTGACTTCTCCCGTCGAAACGAGAGATAGGATTTTTTTTTTTTGAGAAACTCACTCTGACTTACATGACTCGTCATCGAAGAAGAGGCTTCGCGTTGGTTTCGTAGTCGTTTCATTAACCGCAGCCACCGTTTCATGTTAAATTTTGGAAAAACAAAGGGAGCTTTCGTTGTCGCGTTTCTTCTTGTATCTGGAAATGGAAATAAACTTCGGACTTCCACGACTTCGGTAACCGAGTTGCCATCGCAAAACGGCATTTTGAATGGCAACCTGAAAAAGTCGTAGGTATATTACGTTATTTTCGCTCGTTTGTGTTTTTCCTTATTTTTATTAAATTTTTTATACATTCGTGCTTGCGTAAAATACACAGAGAAAAATGAAGCTTTTCATAGTGAATGTTATATTTCCACATAATAATTTATTCGACCTGTTAAGGGGTAACACCACTCTAGGATTTTGAAAAAATCGAATTTTTTGTTGTTGCTTAAAACATACTTTAGTGTCACAAAAACAATGTACAATTGGTCCTATATATGGTGCAGGAATCGCAGATTGAAGGTAAAATAAAATTTTCAAAGACTAAAGTACTTTCAAAACTTTAAACGCGATTATCTGGAAACCATGTTTTTCGAACTGGGAGGACGGATTAATCGGAAACTATTGCATGGATCGATTTGAAAATTTGACAGTAGCTTGACAATTACATTCGTTGCAAAAGTACGTAGCCGTTTTTTGATTCGTTGTAAATTTTGTTTATAAACAATTTACTGCTCATTTTTTTGCCGAAAATCGAATTTTTTTTTTCACAAGTGTGCTATTTTTACAAAAATCAATTCAAAAAAAAATCCCTACGTACTTTTATGGGCAATGTCATACAGATTAAGAAATTTTGTGGTTTTTTGTTCCTGGTCTGCAACTTTCGGAGAAATCCGTCCTCCCGTGGAGGTCCTTGAAAAAAAGGCGATTTCGAAAAACGACCGTGGCACCACCATTTTGCAACAAAATGTCAATACAACAATTTTTTTTACACTTGAATACATGTTTGATTAATTGTCTGAAAACAATTTCGATTCTTTTTTCCCCAACTTTTTAAATTAATTCTCAAAGTTTGGTCTTTTTTCGGACCTCTAAAGTGGTGTTACCGCTTAAAGCAACATTTAATAACTATCGTACAATTGTTTTTTAAATTAGAAAAGTCACAATTTTGAACCCTCTAGAATATGAGGCAAGTGTGGTCCTGGGATAGCAGATTAATCTACTTATGAAAGAAAAATTAGTATCTGGCATACCAGTGTTTAGTTTTGAGTATATATTAATTTTGAAAAGGATAACATTCTGAATTTTTCAGAAAAACTAATTTTTTTATTTCCTTAAAAGATGCTTTAAATTTTCTAGAATATGGGCCAAGTGTGGTCCTGAGAGAGCAGATTAATGGTGCAAAGTAAACAGTCTAATATATTATTTTTTCATGTCTACAAAGGATTTCAAAACTTTGAAGGCATTTGTTGGAATAACAACAAATTATGTAATCGAACATTGTCGCAGTAAAATTGCATTAGTATCTTAAAGAAAATTATGTTTTGCCAAACTTGAAATTACTCGAAATAGTTTTGGAATTAATTAAATTAAAAATAATGAAACTAAAAAATGAAGTATGCAACAAGAAATAATAAACTTTTATGATTTTCGAAATTTCATAATTTTTCTGAATGACAACTGCATAATATTGTGATTTAAATGCATTCAAACTAAAACATGAAATCAATTTGTTTTTGCATATTTTTCACTCAGATTTAAATTATCAGATTCTGAAAATTCCTGGGTATTTTTGCTCAATTATTGTCCATAGTTTAGAAATAAGAAGAAATTGATTCATTCAAAAATGATTCAATTCATAATTTTATTCTATCATTGTTCAATTATATAAATATGAAAAATGAAAAAATAATAATGGAAATTTATATTTTGGTGAAAAAAAAGTGAAAAACTACTTACAAAATTCAATTTTAGGGACAAGGCAAACTTTTACAAATAATTTGCAAATTGTTTGTAAATAATTTGTAATAATCCAACAAAAATATTCAACTTTAACACCTGAATTTAAAAAACATCATTTTTCTCATGTGTTGTTGATCTCGAAATTATTGAAATTTCGTTTACCTTCATTTGCACACCAAAAAAAAACTTGATAAACTGTAACTGTCGTTTTTTTACTTACCTGGAAGGCAAACAACCTTCCAATTTGTAAACAATGGTTTCAACTCTACGGTGGGGTCGTTCAAAATCAGTCTTATCGTTCTCAAAATTATCAGCTTCTTCTACTCGTTGCTCCTCTTCTACCTCTTCCTCTTCCTCCTTCTCCTCCTCCTCCTCATCTACGTTTCTTTGAATTTCAAAAAACCTTCGATTTTCCCTCTTCCTTCCCAAAGTTTCAGTCTTTTCGTCGTAATCTTGCTCGAAACGTCTAAATCTACAAGAAAAAAAAATCAATTTTTATTACTTTCAGAATGAAAAATAGAATAAAATTTAAAAAATCAGAATTTGAATGAATTTTTTTTTTCAAATTTCCATTAAAAATTCGACCAAATTTCGAACTTCCCTATTTTCTTGTACTTTCAATTTTTGGAAAGCAGAATTTTCAATTAAATCATTTTTCTTACAACTAATAAAAAAATTAAAATTCTAATCGAAAAATCGAAATTCTGATAAAGAATTAAAAAATTGTAGTTACAAATTATTTATAATTTAATTATAAATTCTTCTTTTCCCATTAAAAGTAGAATAAATTAGAGAAATTCAGAATTTGAATGAATTTTTTTTTTCAAATTTCCATTAAAAATTCGACCAAATTTCGAACTTCCCTATTTTCATGTACTTTCAATTTTTGGAAAGCAGAATTTTTAATTGAGATTGAAATAATTTTTATGAAAATTGAAATTATGTAACATTGAATTAAACATTCTAATAAAAAAAATTAAAATTCTAATCGATAAATTGAAATTCTGATAAAAAAAATTATAAAATTCTATTTAAAAATTATTTACAATTTAATTATAAATTCTACTTTCCCCATTGAAAGTAGAATAAAATAGAAACAGTCGACGTTTGATTGAATAATTTGTTTTGGAAATTTAAAAAAATTATAATAATCCAGAAAAGACGAATATAAATTAACGTAGATTTACATCAGCGGCTGCAAATAAATTTTTTTTCAAATTTCAATTAAAAATTCGTCCAAAATTCGAACTTCCCTATTTTCTTGTACTTTCGATTTTTGGAAAGCAGAATTTTTAATTCAGATTTAAATAATTTTCATGAAAATTGAAATTATGTAAAATTTAATTAAACATCCTAATAAAAAAAAATTAAAATTCTAATCGAAAAATTGAAATTCTGATGAAAAAATTAAAAAATTCGAATTAAAAATTATTTACAATTTAATTATAAATTCTATGTTCCCCATTGAAAGTAGAATAAAATAGAGGGAGTCGACGTTTGAGTGAATAATTTAAAAAAAAATTATTGAATAATATAGAATAAAATAATTAAATAATAAAGAATAATTGAATAAAAAAATAATTGAAAATCGAGAAAAGACGAATATAAATTGACGTAAATTTACGTCAGCGGCTGCAAATGCGTGCCAATTAATTCTAAGAATTAAATTGAAAAATCTACTAACTTTTCAAAATCACAGGAAGGCAAGCTGGGCGGGATGTAAAGACAGACGAAGGGTTGTTCTTGTTGTTGCTGTTGCTGTTGTTGCTGTTGATACTGCAGCTGCCTCGCGGATCTTGGGAACGACAAGATATCCGCGAATTTGTCGTTTCGTTGCAGAAATTCATCGTCTCCCGAGATCCTGAGCGTTACGAAACCATTAGTCGCAGTCACCATTGACGTTATCGTTATCGTTATCACAATCAAGCGAATGTACATTTTTCCTTCTTGCGGGACGCGCGAATCCTGCAAAAGAAACAAACCCCCAGCTTCTCGTGAAAAACTCAACGACTTTCTTTCGATTTCACTGAAAAAAAATTTATAGTAATTCTAACTATTGCTGCAGTTGAATAAAGTATCAACCATATATTTCTGGTAATTTTAACTACATTTATTATTATTCCAATTACTTTTATGATTGAGTGAACTAGAAATTAAATAATTCGAGACTTTATTTTTTTCGGTGTATTAATTAATGTTCATAAAAAAAAGAATGGTTTTATAACTCATAGATGAGTTTCAGAAACTATTTATTTAGAATAGTTGAAATTAATTATTTTTATATGTATTTTATAATATTTCCTATGGTCAAATTTGGATTATTATTATTATTATTATTTACATTTTTGTTCATTTGTTGTATTGACTGATAACGACATTCAAAACTGGAAAAAATTGAAAATTAAGCGAGTTTGCAAATTAGAATTTTGAAAGCTTTTATTGGTCGATACAATTAACGACAAATGATAAAAAATTGAAAATTAAGTTTGTAAATGAAAGAAGTTTGAAAATTGCATTTTCGAAAGTTATTATCGGTCAATACAACAAAAGAAGCATTGTAATAAATTGAAAATGTAACTTGCAAATGAAGTGAGACTGCAAATTACAATTTTCAACATTTTTATTGCTCAATACGAAAATCAAATATGTAAGAAATCGAAAATGTGATTTTCAAATATTGTGAATTTGAAAAATAAAATTCTAAAAGTTATTATCGGTCAAAACAACAAAAGAAGCATTGTAAAAAATTGAAAATGTAACTTGCAAATGAAGTGAGACTGCAAATTACAATTTTAAAAATTTTTATTGCTCAAGACGAAAAACAAATATGTAAGAAATCGAAAATGTGATTTTCAAATACTGTGAATTTGAAAAATAAAATTCTAAAAGTTATTATCGGTCAAAACAACAAAAGAAACATTTAAAAAAATTGAAAATGTAATTTGCAAATGAAGTGAGACTGCAAATTACAATTTTAAACAATTTTATTGCCCAATTCGAAAACCAAATATGTAAGAAATCGAAAATGTGATTTTCAAATATCGTGAATTTGAAAAATAAAATTCTGAAAGTTATTATTGGTCAATACAACAAAAGAAGCATTGTTAAAATTGAAAATGTAACTCGCAAATGAAGAGTCTCTCAGACGGTTTTATCCTGTTGAAGGTTTTTTAATTAATTACTTAATTAATGCGCGCCTTTCGGGGAGTCTTTTACATTCGAAAATGAAGAAAGTTTCATAGTTTACGGTTTAACCGTTATTTTTTTACACAAATTTCGGCTGTTTTAAAAGAAACCCGATTTTTCTCTAAATTAACTTCCTTGATTTTTTCGAAAATTCACACATGCTGCAATTACGTATATCTATTTTTAATTACTACTTTTTTTATTTTAAGTAATAATGTACCACAATTTCTGTAAGAACAATGTAGCTTATACAGAAACATGTATATAGACATACACACATACATAAAACATGTACTTAGATCGATAAACACCGACTAGATTGTTTTTACACAAATTGTTACACATTATTACTACAGTTAATACAAATAATGTATAATAAGAATGTACTATATTTTTTTTATATTTTTGCAACATGTTATTAAAATCTTCGATTTAATTTTTCAGCCGAATTAGCAACATTGAGAATTTCAAACAATTGTTTATAAAGAAACAACTGCGAATTTAATGTATTCACTTTAAATTAGAAAACAATTAAGAATTCTACAGTAATTATAATAAAATATTATTATCAAATTAAACAAAATGTTAAATTAGAAATAAAATATTTCGTTTTTTTTCTTATTCGACAGCTTTTAGTTTCATTTTCAAAATTGAGTCACGTCAATAATTTTTAAAAACATTTTATATTCCCATATTATAAAATTTCACTATTTTGTTATACTCACATTCATTTGAAGCGTCTGCGAGACTCTTCTATCCGATTTCTTACGTTTTCAATTTTGATTTTCCAATTTTTTTATAGCGATTTTTTTTGGAAAATTTTGAAAAACAATTTTTTAATCACTTTCGAATTTTGTCATAAACAAAAAGAGTCTTTCAGGCGCTTCTATCCTACTCAAGCTTAATTAATATCTTAATCCGCGCCTTTTGGGGGAGAATCTTGTCCAAATTCAAATACGAAGAAGGTGCCAAATTTTACTATTCGATCTTTTTTCCTTTTTTTTTCCTATAAAACCCGAATTTTCAAAATTCCCTGAATTCGCGATTTTTCTCGAAAAATTCACACGGTTGCCTGTAACTACATAC
The DNA here is from genome assembly GCA_949825005.1 of Gasteruption jaculator. Taxonomy (NCBI): domain Eukaryota; kingdom Metazoa; phylum Arthropoda; class Insecta; order Hymenoptera; family Gasteruptiidae; genus Gasteruption; species Gasteruption jaculator. The sequence goes on along the minus strand of OX463763.1, from coordinate 2,535,999 downwards.
TCCTATATATCGCGTGTGTGTATATATATATACATATATACATATATATATACCTGAACACTACTCCTCTAATCAATATTTAAGGAAATAATCCTCCACGACGGAGCCGATTTCTCGTCGAAAGCATTCGAAGAAAGGCAAAATATCGGGACTAATTTGATTTGGGACGTTGGACTGCGAGCTGCGACTGAGCCAGACTGAAATCCCCAAAACGAGAGGAATCTTTGGAAACGAGAGAGAAAGTTTTCTTTTTCTTTTTCAACCTGTTTATAACAACATTGTCTATTTTTCCGCCTTGCCCGATGCCCACATCGGTAGCAACCCTGAGAAGAAACGAGCCAAGAGACTTATATAATGTTATTAAGAGAGGAGTTCCTCTCTCCTCTCTCCTCTCTTCTCCTCCTTTTTTCCTTTTTCCCGAAGTTTATCTCACTCTTCGTCTTCTTCTTCTTCTTCTACAGCTTCTTCTCCTCCTCCTCCTCCTCCTCCTCTTCTACAATTTCCTCTTCTTCTTCTCTTGCGATCCTTCGTTCTCTTTCTCTATGTTAACCAGACGAAGCTCACCGATGAGACTGACTACCTCGTGGCCCTAGAAGCCCTTAAAAAGCGAAGCAAGAACCCCTCTGTACCCCTCCTTTATAACGAGGTTTACAACACTGTCCATTCGTTCGTTCGTTCGTTCGTTCGAACGTATGTTCGTTCGTTCGTTCATTCGTTCATTCGTTTATCCAATCCATATGGATTGGATTGGATATGGTGGAACGACCGAAAGAGACAAGAAACTAAAGAAGTGGAAGACGAACTTTAGCAGGAGAAGGAGGAGGAGGAAGTGGAGGTGGTGGAGGTGGAGGAGGAGGAGGAAGAAGCAGAAGCTGAAGTTCATGTTGATGATGGAGATAAGGATAATGGTGATAATAGCAACGATAATTATAATGATAATGACTAATTATAGAGACGGTGTTGATGATCATTACAAGGATAAGTGCTGGTAACGATATTGATAGCAATGATGATGATCATGATGGATGATCAATGACGACGATATAATAATAACAATGATAATGATGATTATGATATAATGATAATGGTAATGATGATTATGATAATGATGATTACGATAGCAATGATGATGATAATGGTAATTATGATAATAATGATGATGATAATGATGATTATGATAATAATATTAATGATAATGATGATTATGATAATAATAATGATGATAATGATGATTATGATAATAATGATGATGATAATTATGATTATGATAATAATGATGATGATAATTATGATTATGATAATAATGATGATTATGATAATAATGATGATGATTATGATGTTTATGATAATAATAATGATGATTATAATGATTATGATAATAATGATGATGATAATGATGATTATGATAATAATGATGATGATAATGATGATTATGATAAGAACGATTATGATAATGATGATTATGATAAGAACGATGATGATAATGATGATTATGATAATAATGAAAATTATGGTTACGATAGAAATGATAAGAACGATAAGTGCCAATAATGGTAATGATTGTAATGATAATAATAATAAGAGTAAAGCCGATAATGATCGACATAATGATGATTATGATGATAAGTGTAATTATAATGATAATGATAGTAATGATAAAGATGATGATGAGAATCATAATAGTAATAATAGTAATTGCAATGATGATGATTACCATAATAATTATGATAATAACAGTTATAATTATGGTGATGACGACGACGAGGATAATGATAATCACGATAATAATAATGATTATGATAATCATGATGATAATGACCACGATAATTGATATTGCCGAATTAGTAGAACGATGGGGATGAAGATGAGGATGATGATAACTGTAATGGTTACGATAAACAAAAGTTATAACAAAATATTTACGATATGTTGTAAAAACGCTTCTAATTATGACGCAAATTATAGCGTAAAAAGGAACATTTGAAGTTTTCCATTTTCAAAACTCGCTCAAATATTAATGCGGACGCGTTTGAAAGGGAAGATTAGAGGGAAGTTTAACCCTTTAAGTGGCGAATAGATGGAACACGTCGAAATTGTGTCACAGTTGTTTTCTTCTGCACCTATTTAAGAGCTAACAACTTCGAAAAAAAAATTTTTTCAAATTTCTAATTCAAATTTCTAAGTTATTGTTCTAATAAAGTGTTTTATTTCTTGAGTGTATTTGTTTGTCGTCGTATGTGGTAGTTATAGCCTGTTGAAATATCTAAAAAAATTGCGGGAACTATTCAGCCACCCTGTATGCACAAAATTTCCGGATAGAGCGTGTATGTACGTCCAAGAGAAACTCATGGCGAATGTGCTTTGTCGTCGAGACAATCGAACACTATTGTCCCACCTGCAATAAATACTGCAGGTAGGAAAGAATCGAGATTTCAAAATCACCTTTACAGCTTTCGACCACCATTCGCAAATGCCTATACCGTAAAACCTCGATATAACGAACCTCGGTTTAACGGACTTCGGATATAACGGACAAAAAATCCGGTCAAACGTAAAAAAATTTATTATACGCATTTTCGTAATTTCAGAAAGTTGATTATAAAAAAACAGGAAACTTCAAAAGTGCAAACAAAACTTGATTCCTTTTTCAAAGTAGGATTACCGAAAGCGAGCGCGTTGATTTCAAACAGCAACGTCACTTCACGACGAGTGTCCGAAGACAATTAAATTGAATTTTGTTTGTGTTTTGTATTTTGTATTTATATCTAAATAGTGTATTTTCAAAAAAAAAGGGTTTTGATTTATTTTAAACCTATTTTTATATAACGGACTTTCGGCTTTAACGGACCCCCCTCCCCCCGATTAGTCCGTTATATCGAGGTTTTACTGTACATAAAACAGAATTTTGGGACACACTTCGATATTCGATTATTTTTTTGGGTTTCTCGAAAATTGTCGAATTATATTCCAGGAATATTTCTCGACTATTTACACGTATTTAGGTACAACAGTATTTTACCAGATATCCCATATCTGGGATGGAGTACTATCGTTCCAGGTTCAAAGAGTTTCGCTCGTCTCATTATTGGCACAAATATCGTTATTATCACTATCATTACACTCACTGTTATTATCATTGCCATTGTCATTATTTTTATCACCACGATAATTCTCATCGTTATTATCATAACCATTACCTATTGTCGTTATTCTCAATATTTTATCCTCAGCAGTCACTGTAATTATCATTATCACTATTGTCATTATAATTATCAGCACTTATCGTTGTTCTTACCATTACCACCGTCACCATAATTATCATCACTATCTAAATCATAGACATCCTCATTCTTATCATAATTATTGTGATTGCTATCCTTATCTTTATCGTTATGTTGTTATTCTCATTATCATTATCAGCACTTATCGTTGTTCTTATCGTTACCACTGTTATCATAAGGATCATCGTTATTCAAATCATCATCATTGTCATTATTATCATAATTATCGTTATCATTAGCATTATTTTCATCACCGTCATCGATTTCCAATGGATATATTAGGGTGTCCCATAAGTTCTTTCCGCGCCACTCTATGGATGAACTCGAGCCGGAAAGGAAGAAACTTATGGGACACCCGAATATATAATTTACTTATTTAATTATGTGATTTAACATTGTATGGAGATGGAAACATGGAAGCTGCTTACTTATTTTTAACTCAATAAAAAAATCTGATAATTATTAAATCTTGTTATAACAGGTAGTATAGATTATTTTATGAGAATATAATATTCAGCATGGAAAAAATATTGTAAAAAATAAAAACAAGAAAAATGGCTAGTTTCACTTCAAAAACTCAGAACCTCTAACACAGATTGTGCCAAAAGAACTTTTGATTCTTACTAGAAAAAATTCTATTGGAGAATCAGTGTTAGGAAATTTTGCCGAATTTTAAACTTTTCAATCAATGCAAAAAAAAACTCAAGCAAGTCTTTTCTTATCGTTTAAAAAAAGCAAGACGGAAATTTTCGGTGAAAACAAACACGGCAGCGATAAAAAAAAACCAGGTAGTTCGAGAGACATTTAAGGTATTGGGTTGGTGCATAACTCACGACGGTTACTTTGCATGAATACAACGCCAATAACCGACGTTAATTATGCACCAAAATGAATAGAACTTCGGCGGCGAATGCAAGTTTTTTCAAATACCAAGGAGTTGTTCGGGCGTATACCCATTTTCAAAAAGTTAAAATATAGGTTTCTAAAAAAAAGATAGATTTTCCAAATTGCAAATTCGACTTCTTCGATTTTTCAAAACCGATTCTTGAAATTTTAAAATTTCAATTTCGTCACTGTTCAATCTCCCAAATTCCAAATTCAATTATTTATATATTTTATCAATAAGCCCATTAAATTTTCAGGTTTACATTTTCAAATTTTCGTAAATGTTGAATTTTCCAATATACATATATACATATAGACATATGTATATGTATATATCTCGAGGAGAGCATTCGTGTGACCTCGACCCAAGATTAATGATTATACTTTTACTCGGATGACCTTTCCTCTCGAGTATTGTTGCGAGTGGATCTTCGAGTTCGTATCCTACAATACCATGTACATAGCGGAGTGTACTATGTATACATACATATATCGATATACATGAACAATTTTATGTGTTTTGCCTGTCTCGCGAGTAACTATTCCGTTATTGGTACACGAGGGATGCGTGTGCGAGTGTATATATTATTATATAGTAAACGCCGTGGCTCGTTGTTGCAATCGGAAACATGGCCTGCTCCATTGGCTCGTAAACAGAGTCATTATGTCATCTAGTGTTAACTACGAGAGTCACTACACACTCCTCTTCCTCCTCCTCCTCCTCCTGCTACTCTACTCCTTTTTTTCTTCACTTCATCGGTTTTTCGAAATTCATTTCCTTTACCGGCCCCACGCTCGATCCTTCGATCGACTCCCCATGGGATCCTGAGTCCAGGTCCCGATGGACACCGAATCTTGGTGAAATCGGTCCAGTTCGCCCAAATAGGTTAGAAGCAGATTTTGTGACCAATCAAGTGGATTGCACAATGTAGAAGCACCGTGAGGAGAATTGGATATAGGTTATGTTATTTTACTGGACTGCGTGGTAACTTTTCCCGTGACGCAGGTGGTAGCATAAAAGTGCAGCAAATGTTGTTACGTTCCCTTGGATTTCCACGTTTCCTGGGATTGTACATTTTTGCTGGAGCTACGTCGTTTGGAATTCGAAATAGTTCCATGATATTGAGATTCTGGAGATGTTACGTACGGTTGTTTCTTCATTTTTTTATTTTTTGAGGAAATTTGTCTAATAACTGAAAATCTTGATGCAATTCTTGAAGTGTGTCTATAGACCACTTTGAGGATATATAATGTAACCCATTGTACAGTTTCAAGACATTATACATATACTTGAAGACATACAATACTTTGAGAACATTTCTCGATGTCTTATCGACTAACCCTATATTTTGGAGGCACTTATTCAGTTACCATTTCGTAGAGGAGCATGGCGAGAAACGTGTCAAATTCAGTATTTTGGAAATTCGTTGTGGATGCAGCAGTTTTCTTCGTGAACTGACATATTTGGGGTCAATTAAGTTATTTAAGGTTGGAGATGCATCCGCCCAGCTAAGCCGAGATCGAGCATGGGTTCGGCCATCTGAGGCTAGATCCAGCATGGCTCTGGCCAAAGGAGGCAAGATCGGGCATGAAGCGGACCAGCTAAGGCAAGATCGGGCATGAAGCGGACCAGCTAAGGCAAGATCGGGTATGAATAGGACCAGCTAAGGCAAGATTGGGTATAAATCCGACCAGCTAAGCCAAGATCGAGCATGGGTTCGGCCATCCGAGGCTAGATCCAGTATGGCTCTGGCCAACGGAGGCAAGATCGGGCATGACTCCGGGGATCTAATCCAAGATGGAGCATGGGTTCGGCCACCTGAGGCAAGATCCAGTATGGCTATGGCCAACCGAGGCAAGATCGGGCATGGAGCGGACCAGATAAGGCAAGATCGGGTATGAATAAGACCAGCTAAGGCAAGATTGGGCATAAATCCGACCAGCTAAGCTAAGATCGAGCATGGGTTCGGCCATCTGAGGCAAGATCCAGTATGGCTGTGGCCAACGGAGGCAAGATCGGGTATGAATCGGATCAGCTAAGGCAAAATCGGGCATAAATCCGGCCAACTAAGGCAAGATCAAGCATGAATGCAGCCAACTGAGGCAAGATCGGACGTAAATTCAGGGATCTATGGCAAGATCAGGCATAGATTCCGCCAACTAAGGCAAGATCAGGCATGGATTCAGCCAACTAAGGCAAGATCAGGCATGGATTGAGCCAACTAAGGCAAGATCAGGCATGGATTCAGCCAACTAAGGCAAGATCAGGGATGAATGCAACCACTAAGGCAGGGTCGAGCATGGATGCGGCCAAAATCTTCTCCACAATGTTAACCAGGAGACAAGGTTAAGAATGCGATTTCAACATGACGACGTAGGTCCTCATATGCTATAATCGTAAAAAACTTCCTTCATGAAACTTTTCATAATAAATGGATTAACAGAAGGTCCAAAAAGATGGTCACCAAGATGACTAGATTTAACTGGTCCGGATTTTTGTTTGTACAGCTACATCGAAGATGTAGTCTATTGGAAAAGCCCTACAACTTGAACTAACAGGATGGAGAGGATCCGAACGGCGTCGAACAATATTCCTCGTTATCTCATCTTACGCACTGCCATGAATTTTGAAAGAAAAGGTCCAGTATAACGCCAACAAATCCATGGGGTCACCTTTGAACACCTCATTAATTGGCCACAGCCAATCCGAATGTTGCCTCAATAGCTGGATCCATGCCCGCTTTTGCCTTAGCTAGCCGGATGTATCCCCGATCTCAAATAACTTAATTAACACCAAAAATGTCCTCAGGGGTAAAATGAACCCCATAACCTAATTACAGGCTCGAATGTAGAATTTTTTGCTCTATCGATTTTCGTCATAAAAATTAGAGTTTCCCATTAAAAAAAAAATAAATCCTTGAAATGACCTTGAAAGAAGATTTCCAGGTAACGCTGGAGGTCACTTCCATTTCATTTAACAATTTTTTTTCTAGATTAAGGCATAAGCTAGGTACCTGCTCGAAAATTCCAAAACTCATTCTTTAACACGTTAACTGCCACGTCAAATTTACGTGAATCCCTATTCACGCCGCGTGGGTCGCAAGGATATACGCTATCGCATTTGTCATAACCAGCGCGGCCTGAACGGAAAGTTTAACGTCGATCATCGGTGACCGACATGGCAGTTAACGTGTTAATTGCGAATTACAATCATTTTCGGGTTACCGTTTCTCGAGGTGGTGAGACAAAAAAAGGCCGAAACTCGCGGGGGGAGAGAGAGATAGAGAGAGAGAGAGTTACCGGTAGGTGGAGATATGGAAGATTGTCCGGTCTATAAATACGGTGCGTTTCGCTAGACCGGAGACGTCGTTACTCACGTATGGAAACGCCGGAGTTAATAATAATATCGTTGGATAAAGCAAGGAGGATGGATAAAAGAAGAAAAAGTCATCATCTATCTCAATACCGGGGATATTCCTCGAATAACAATTGTGTTTACACGATACACAAAAGCGCCGTGCGTACGTGTGCAAGCGTCTGCGTGCATAATAAATAAAACACCGGTGCAATTATGACCGGGTATCCGTATCAATGCTCAATGGATGGCCGTCCGTCCGTCCGTCCGTTGGTCCGTCCGTCTGTATTATACGTGGCGGCGCTAGATAGATAATAACAATAATGACGATAAAAAGTGAAAAGAGAGAAGAGCTACGATGCGAATACGCATATATAAACTTTCTTCTTCTCTTTGCCGACTGCGATGCATTATACATGCATTGATATTATCATCTAGCGAATGCACTTATGAATACGTTCTCCCATGCCTGGGAGACGAAGATGAAGAATTGGAGGAAGAAGAAGAGAGAAAGAAGCACGGAGGGTGAGAGTGAGGATGAGGCTCAACTTCAGCTTCAGTTGAAGTTGAAGTTGAAGTTGAAGTTGAAGTTGAGGATGAGGGAGAGGAAGAGAAGAAGAGGATGCTTTATCCGAGTGCTCGAGTGCATTGCCATCGTCGTTATTACACGATGATTCCAGGCTTACTTTGCACCATGATCCTATACTCGTAAACCTTGCAGCTTTCCTTCCCATTCCATTCCATTCCGTTTCGTTTCGTTCCGTTCCGTTCCGTTCCGTTCCTTTCTTTTCGCAACGCACGGTATTGGCTGGAAAATCCCGCCTTTTGCAAACAGAATCGCATGATTGGTTGATAGGTAACATGAAATAGGGATAAAAGATGTCAGAATTTATCTTTTTATATTCTTGTCGCTGTACTTATGTTCGAATAGTTTAAGGTAGTTCCCTAATTCCAGTGGTGTTTCTTTCAATACCGAGACGCCCCGTGCGTTAGTATAGTGACCTAATATTAGAACAGGTTGAGAATTACTTCGCTGAAAGTCTGCTAGCTTGTTGCGCATAGCGAATAAACTTATGTTCTGCGCAACAACAAAGAAGTCTGGCAACACTGCTCTAAACTTATGCGGCTGCTGAGTCGACTCCTAACCCTAGAATTTCAGTGAAAGAAAGTCATGTCAACCCTACCAAATAATATTAATTATCGTTTAAAAAATGGACCCTTTATATGAAAAAAAATTAAATAATTTGAAATTGATGTCAGAGGCGAAAAGAAATATTAAAAGATAGACAAACGGTTAAAAAAACGGAGGTTAAAATTTTTTTTTTATGATTATTCATTAACCCTTTCCCAATTTGTTTTGAGTTCAATGCTATATTCGTATGCATTTCATATTATGTTCGATATATATATTATATATTATATTGTAGGTGGAATGTCATGTCATAGAGTTGATTATTGCAGGTTATGAGATCTCCGCGGCCACGCAGCGTTGTCAAGTTTCATTGCTACCTCCTCCTTGTTCCTTTGAGTCATACGAAAATCGTGTAAAAACGTTCACTTCAGATTAAAATATCTTTTAATTAAGTACCGGAAGGCATGTTTTACAAGATATTATGTGAATTGTCATATTCACATTTATAATATTCTAGTTTTTCAAAAATTCAAACGAGATACTTTTAGTATAATAAGCAATTACATCACCATCGTAGGTGTGTCTCCCATATACTCCCGTGTTAAAAGTACGAAGTTTCTTATCAAATATCTTAAAAATGAATACCGGTTGATACCTAAAAAAAAATACCAGCATATAGGTCGAATCATAATCTATGACATACTACAAAATCATAAACATCAGCGAAAATCAATTTTAATACGATTGCTTTTTTGTGATATATAATGCACTTATATATGAGCTGAACACATGGTTAAACCTTTTGTCAATAATATAAAATATAGTATATTACTTTTGAGTTTATAACCTAATGGTGATTTCAAGAATCCCTTATTTCGAATAGGGGGCTCCTTCTCGGATTGGTTACCGAGAAGAGTCCTCCGGTAGGCAAAGATCGCTTGAAAGATGGATTTAGAAATGGATTTCGAGTTTCCCCAGGTGTTGATGATTTTCTAGATTTACTTAGGATTGTTTACATCCCAGGGAATTTCAGGATCCAGGGGATTCAGAGATTCAGTAAATTCTGGAGAAAATAGGAATTTTTTTATAGGACCCCTAGGATTTCCAGGGTTTTCTGGTGATTAGGGATTGATCGCATAAAGGATCGATAGAAATGGGTCTCGTGTTTCCCCAAACGTTACTAAATTCCTCCTTTTTCTTAGGAATTTTTGAATCCCACGCAATATTAGGACTTAAGAGGCCTGCCACCCCAGTGAATTCTAGATTAAAGTATATATTTTATAACGCACACCCGAGTAAAATTTAATAGGCATCCGACTCGGAACGTGTTTTAAAATTATTATTATTGCATTGTAAACAATTTTTCCTAAATGTCACGTGTTTTCGTCGACCCTTTTATTCAAAATTCAAGGGAATCATATTAAGATTTTAAAGGCAGCAATATTTTGTCTAACTTGTTTTTTTTGCCCCGGAAGTCATGGAGCAAAGTAGGTAATTACGCAAAAAAGCAGAAATATTAACACTATGCCGTCCGGTGGCGCCACGTTGGTGCCATGCGAAAATATCGGGCAAGCGCCGGTGGCACCACATTGGTGCCATGCGAAAATATCGGGCAAGCGTCGGTGGCACCACGTTGGTGTCGTACATAAAGATTTATACCGGCGCCAAACAAAAAAAATCCCGATCAGACGCGCGGACGGCAGACTGTTAATACTAAATAAGACACAAGTATATATACAAGAAAATTTAGCAAGTATTATAACAATTATTAGTGATAGCAAAAGTACGTTCACTATTAGTTAATGCATCGAAGTTACGAAAAACTGTATAAAAGGAAAAGGTTAAACAGAGAAGCAATAATGAGAGCATGGACCAAAGTAATAAAAACTACAAATTAAAAAATTAAAAACAGCAGTGCCGAAACCTAGACAGACATTACAAAATACTTTTTGAGAAACACCGACAATAAGGAAGCAAAAGATTTAACAATTTGATGCCGTGGCACTGAACTTTCCGTTCAGGCCGTGCCCACTACGACAAATATAATAGTGCATACCATTGCGACCCACGCGGCATGAATGGAGTGTCACGTAAATTCGACGGGATTATAGAAAAGGCGGACTCGAAACTTCGTGGGAAAAAAAAATTTCCTTCTCTCCTCATTTTTCCGATAACAATTGGGACCCTCGGGGAGAACTGCATTGGAATAGTCCGAGAGAAGAGAAAAAAAAAGAAGAAAGAAGCGGAATCCGATAGACGAGATGAGTCGTTGTAGCCTCGATTTATATAAATACAGTCGATAGAGATAAATCGGCGGCGAGCAAACAAACACGGTTCATTAAAAATACTATCCGTCGGACCATCGAACAGGAATGCAACGGCACAATTTGTAAACAATATTTATTAATAACGAATATGTCCTCTTCTCGCGAGATAGCAACAATTAGCGCGCTCGTAAATCACACCAGGGACCAATAGGACAATTGACTCGCCGCGGATCGGGGACACACCGTTTCGGTGTGCATCTGTATACACGATAAAGCGCATTATTATTTATCAGCTTCCTCCTACGTTCCCTCGACTGGCGCGAGCCCCTTTTTTTACGTCCCCGTGAAAATAACAAACGTTGGTCGTCGCCAAAGGACATTTCGAGCGGCCGATTTCGAGCTCGATGGTCCCAGGGGCTGGAGATTCGGGATCGGGCTTGCAGGGTTTACCTTCTTGGACGAATCTGTGTGAACCGAAGCACGGCAGGTCCGCAGGCCCCCTCGTGCGCTCGCTGACTCCACGGAAACTCGGCAGGTAGATTTTCCTTCGCGATTTCTTCATGAGCTTTCAACTTTCACTGGACCTCAGCTGCCACATCACCCGAACCTGTACCGTTTCTTCGCCCGGTTCCTCTCAGTCGTAAGCGCTTTTGCTTCCGGTTCTCGGCAGGGAAGGCCCAAACGGGGCCGGGGTCTTCCGGGTGAGGAAGCCGAAGCACAGGAACGGGACGTTCGCGAAAAGAGGTCGGAGACCACGACGTCCACCGTGACGTCGATTGTACTACTAACTTCTAAAAGTACGAATGTGCAAAACTGACAGAATGAGACGAGGACACGAGAAGGAGATTACGCCTCTTGCATGTGTACGTACACGAATGTGGGCATACCTCCGTGGTGTACTACAAGCATCACGCACTGTCCGCGGGTAAAACTGACATGAGCTCTCGTAAAGACATCATCGGCTTGTCACGGTATTCCCTACCACAAAATCGTATTTCTTCTTCTTCTTCTTCTTCTTCTTTTGCTTCTTCCTCTTCCTCGCGTCTATTATCCGCTAGGAAATCATCCACGTGATGCCGCGTTGAACCGTGACTTTTGTCAATTTTCTCCTTTTCTTCGACATGAAAGGAAGAAAGTAACGAATTAAGGCTGGGCTATTCCTTCAGTATCATTAAAAGAAATAGTACTAATAATAATAATAATAACAATGATAACAATAATAACAAAACTAACAATAATGATGATGATGATGATAATAATAATTAATTTTGTTATTATTTTTTTTATATATCGATTTTAAGAGCAAAAAAACGTAAAAAATCGGTACAAAAATTTCACAAGTCCGCCATTTTGTAAATTTTCGACTTTTTTTCGGTTTTATTGGTTTAAGCTCCCAGGAATATGATATATTTTCTAAAACTTTTTTGTTTTTTGATTTCAGATAAAAATTGGAGGCTCTAGAATTCCCACCATGCCGAAACTTTTTATCGAGGCGGTCCCATAAACGAGTGTTTAACTAATTATGTAACGATTGTTTTTTAATAAAAAAAATTTTTTGTACTCTCAAAGAATACATACATATGTGTGAAAAAGTTCCAGTACCTTATTTACTTCCTTCTATGAAAATTATTTAGGTTTTTACACGTCCTCTCTGATATGGTACCGCTGGAAATTAGAGGAAAAAAAATTGTTACTATGCCGAAATGATGTTTTAAAATAAAAAATGTCGAAAAAAAAACAACAAATTTTTTGTTTAATTTAATTTTTTAGCAGCTTCTCGTTACACAATAATTTTGAAACCGATTTAATTTTGAAATTCAGACTCGATGTCTGAATTTGGAAAATTAGGTTTTTCAAAAATCTAATTTTCAGTCGAAAATAGAAACTTTTACTCCATACCCTTCGAATTTACCAATTTAACAACTATCGCCCATGCGAAGAAAAAATATTCAGAGTGAAATGCGCTTAGAATTAATCAAGGAATAACCCAGAATTTTTGTAATTTTTATAAAGTGTTTTTAAATTCCTAAAAATTCATAGAAAATTTTGCAAAATTTCTCGTATATTCCTTCCGTAATTCTAAACTTTTTTTCTAATTTAAATTTTTTCCGAAACTTGACAGTTTTCGAGTAAAGTGTGTCCTTTCAGAAGTCAAAGGGTTAAGGAGTCTTTAGGAGCTGTTTAGGAGGCTCCTAAAAAGCGAAATTTACAAAAACGGATTAAAAAAAGCGCATCTGCAAATAAATCAATTTCCCATGGAACTCATAAAAAAATATAAACGGAAATGTTTTTGGAAATTTTATGGTTGTTCTAGTGTTTTTTAGTGATGAACTTGTTGATTATAAATAATAATAAAACGACAATTGTTATTTATGTTCGATTGAAAAAACCAAAATAAACAAAGATTTTCTAAATTAATTTAATTTTTTGTTTTATGCATGTTTAATATTTTTTGTAGCAATTTTTATTATTTTGACGAATCCTTTTCCCTCAGTAGGAAGTGCCGAGGGTTAAGGGGGTACATCACAGTGAGCGCGCGGTACGAGGGTGTATTTTTAATAATTTTTTCCGAGCAAACTATTTTTTCTTTTTTTTTTCCATTGTTACTTGGATTCAATATACATATATATAAACAAGACTCTATACAAATTTTTGGATCCCATTCTGACTAATAGTTTGCGGTATACGCCGCTTTCAAAAAGACACTCCGATTTGGTGGTTGACAGCAAATAAGCCATACGGTTCATCCGAAAAAAACTACCCTTATAAACTAGACATATAAATTTATAACTCTACGGGACGAAATTTCGATACCTAAAAAAAAATGGCGGACCAGCGAATTTTATCACAGAAAATTTTCATCGTTTATGAAAAAAAAAATAGAAGGGGGCCCTTTATCAAAAAAATCTCTCCGTGGTGACCTAAAGACTGGATTTTCAAACATTTAAAAATTTTGTACATGCAAATCGGATGAATAGTTTTTTAAATATGCTGTCAACGAGGTTGAAAAACATAGTTTCGAGAAAAACGCGTTCAAAGTTTTGCTGAGAAAGGATAATAATACGACTTAGAAACTAAATTTTATACTGTATCTCCGTCAATTTTACGAATTTCTTTACGAAATTTGGTGAGAGTATTCTTAACAAATGCAGGTTTCAGAAAATGAAAAAAAAAGAAATGAAAAAAAAAATTTCTTTTACTGTGATGTACCCCCTTAACTAAACCCTCAGCACTAACACTAAACATATCACAACCGGTCAAAATTATCGATTTCACACGTATGTTAAATGGCTAAAAGGTGTGGTGGTAGGTTTAGTCGGATTCCAGACAATCCGATACTCGATACTTCACCGATGGATCGTTTGTCTGTACTCTTATCAGTAATGTTAATGACGAAATCCGTACCGACGAGTGTCGAAATCTGTCCTAAAATAAGTGGTCAAAACTACACGAGGCTAAAATTGATCCCTCGTGAACTCTCTTGCGAAATACTGCAAAAACAGAAGATCCACACGAACAGGGGAAGCTTTAGTTCCTAATGAACACTTAATACACTGTCAAAATAATGAAAATTGCAATAAAAAATAATGAACGTGCGTCCGTGACGTAAAAGAATTAAATTTCGTAGAGAAATTTGTTCATAAGTAATTAAAAATTAAAAATGTAATTTTATTTTAAAAATATAATTCAATTTTAAAAATATAATTTAATTTTTTAAAGAATTTTGCACCTACATTTTTTAAACTTTCTTGTGGTTCTTTTTATTTCCAATTTTACTATGTTTTATCATATATTATTTGAATTTCATAATTTAATCTGAATTTTTTCTATTTGGAAAATATTTATTACCATATTAAATGAAATTTTGAGGAAAATTGTTTTCATAATGTACATTACTTCAAAATAATGAAATGAATTAGAATTTATTTCTGTTCAATCATTAACGATAGTATCTAAAATAATTGCATTATTTTATTTTTACATTGGGATCCAATGTTCATTTAGGGTTTCATCATTATTGATAATTTTAATAATGTGGTATATTTATTTTTAACATTTTCAGAAAAAATTGTAAACTCTTAGTTATTCCCCTAATGAATATTACAAAATGTTTTTCTCCACGCACGCTAACAAAAGTTTATGGTAATTTTAACATATTTTAACCATTAGTGCATTCAAATATGGCATCAATTATTTTAAAAATTTTTGTTTAAAAACCACATTTTTTGAATTTACTACTACTACTATATTTATTTTAATTTATTGTTATTATTATATTGATTATTAAATTTCAAAAATTTAATTTCTAAACCACATTTTTGTTTTTTATTATTGCAAACTATTATCTGAAAAGTTAATAGTCTAAAAAAACTAAAACCCCAAAATTATTGTAACTCCCAAACCCAATACATTTGAAAAATTCCTCTATTTCTGTTTTTAGAAAATTGCTGGGACAAGGTTTCCAGTGTTTTTGGAAGAAATAGGGGAATTTTTCAAATGTATTGGGTTTGAGAGTTACAATAATTTTGGGGTTTTAGTTTTTTAGATTATTAAGCTTTCAGATAATAGATTGCATTAATAAAAATCGAAAATATAGTTTAGAAATTAAATTTTTGAAATTGTATAATCAATAATCTAGAATTAGTCAGAACTGAGGTATTTTAAATTCATAACTAATAATTCAAAAATGTATTTCAAATTCATATTTTCAATTTTCATTACTTTGAAATTACATAAATTATGAAAATAATTTTCATAATAAATTTCATTTTTTAATGGTAATAGATTTTTTCCAAATGCAGATAATTAACATCCAATTTTCAAATTTAATTGTTATATGATGAAAAATAGTAAAATCGAACATTGAAATATAAAAGCTACAAAAAATTTCATAAACATGGGTACAAAATTCAGAATTGAAATTCCCAAGAGTCAAAAATTCCTTTTCGAGACCACAGGAATCAATTAATACCAAAGGAAAAAAAAAGCATTTCGAACACGTGGATGCTAAGACCGATCTTCTATCGCGATAACAACTTTGGGGTCTTTGGGTTAACCAGTCTGTTTACTCTTTCCTCGATACGGCAGTTGCATAGACCGTAGATAAAAGTAGATTCCCATTTATAGATTCCCTTATCTCGGATTTACTTTACTTTTCTTCACGTTTGGCTGCTTTCAGGATTTGGAAATAACATGATTTATTTTAAGCAACAACGACAACATATACATAACAAAGATAACAACAATAATAATAATGACAATCGGCAGACATCATAAATACTTTATCTTCCCAAAAACATCCGTAATTGGGGGAGTGTTTGTTCCGAAAAAAAAAACAAAAAAGAAAAATGAACTTTCCTACGGAATTAACCACTCGCCCGTAAATGAGCAATTTCGTTCCTCGTGGATCGGATAGATCCATTCTGTAGCAGTTAGATTTGCTAGATCATTCAAAGGAGTAAATAAGCCAGCGAGTAAGCAAGCAATTGGATCGAGTCGGGCTTTGGGCTTTTACTTGCACGTGATCCGGGTCGAGTACAAACGCACCCTGCACGTGTTTCAAATGCAGAAGCTGCGTGCAGGATGTGCACTTATTGTTAGATTGCAATCATGCAGTCTTAACACACAAGCGTTGCATTTATTACGTATAAGCGGGCTCCGGATGTTTAGGCAAATGCATCGTTTTGTAGAAAACAGGTGAGGCAGTAATGGGGCCTGGACGGGATTGTAGAAATGTAGTTTTCGTTGTGCAATAATTTTTGTGCATAAGGCATTTACTTTGTGGGTAATTTTCTTCGTGATTTCGTAAGTAAATAATTTCAAATTCCCAAATGAAAAAATTAATTCGAATTTGATTTCTTTTTAACCATTGAGGGGGTACATCACAGTGAGCGCGCGGTACGAGGGTGTATTTTTAATAATTTTTTTCGAGCAAACTATTTTTTGTTTTTTTTTTCTATTGTTATTTGTATTCAATATATATATAAACAAGACTCTACACAAATTTTTGTATCCCAATCTGACTAAT
This sequence comes from Gasteruption jaculator, assembly GCA_949825005.1. NCBI lineage: Eukaryota > Metazoa > Arthropoda > Insecta > Hymenoptera > Gasteruptiidae > Gasteruption > Gasteruption jaculator. The sequence continues at coordinate 2,519,051 of OX463763.1, read as the reverse complement.
AGTTTGCGGTGTACGCCGCTTTCAAAAAGACACTCCGATTTGGTGGTTGACAGCAAATAAGCCATGCGGTTCATCCGAAAAAAAATACTCTTATACACTAGACATATAGATTTATAACTCTACGGGACGAAATTTCGATATCTAAAAAAGAAATGGCGGACCAGCGAATTTTATCACAGAAAATTTTCATCGTTTATGAAAAAAAAATAGAAGGGGGCCCTTTATCAAAAAAATCTCTCCGTGGTGACCTAGAGACTGGATTTTCAAACATTTTAAGATTTTGTACATGCAAATCGGACGAATAGTTTTTTAAATATGCTGTCAACGAGGTTGAAAAACATAGTTTCGAGAAAAACGCGTTCAAAGTTTTGCTGAGAAAGGATAATAATACGACTTAGAAACTAAATTTTATGCTGTGTCTCCGTCAATTTTACAAATTTCTTTACAAACTTTGGTGAGAGTATTCTTAACAAATGCAGGTTTCAGAAAATGAAAGAAAAAAAAAATTTTTTTTACTGTGGTGTACTCCCTTAATTGCGAATTTAAAATACCCTCTTTTTGCATTTTTTAAATTTAACAATAAATGTAACAACAACAACAACAACAATAGTGACAGTGATAATAATAATAATAATAGAATTTAAAATGTGAGATTTAAGGGGTTAGGCCACTCTAGAGGCCGAAAAAATAGGCCTTTTTTGGGAATTCTTTTAAGACAAACTACAAAATAAATCGCAATTACGAAAAAGGATGTTTATTATACATATCATCGACTGTATACACTAATTTTTTTGAAGCGATTATGTTCAAAATGACGGCTGTGCAGCGTTTTTGCGAAGACGCCTCCGTTTTTCCAGGCCAAACTGCCGGAAACGCAACGCCTGTAATTTTTTAATTACAATAAGTCAGTTACTTTTTTACGATTATATATTACAGCAGCCATAAAAGTACATATGACTTTTTCGATATATTGATTTTTGACAAAATGGCGGACTTCTGAAAGAAATTGCTAAAAAAATCGTCAGAAAATTATTAATAACAAAGGAACTATGCAATATAAAAAAAGTGATACATATGTACTTTTATGGGTAATGTAATTTTATAAATATATTTAAAATTTCAAGTTAATCGGTTGAAAATTGTCTGAGTTCTATTTCCGGCAATTTTGAAAAATGTGGTTTCGAGATAAACGAATTTGAAGTTTTGAGTAATAGCTCGCTTGGGACCGGGCGGCCATGTACTAAAATTCGAAAATTGAGTACTTTGAGATTTGTCCCAGCCATAATCTTTTGGCACGTCATTTTTGAAATACCAAGGGACCATTCAAGACCAAAAAAAAATCGATTTTTCGAAAATCCTAGAGTGTCCTAACCTCTTAAGGGGTTTCGATACTAGTTATCTGATCACAAGATCTACAGAAAAAGTCATTGTATTTCTGCAGGAGTGCAACTGCAGCTCGTTAAATTTATATTCCGTAAAGTGACATCAAGTCCTTGCAATCATTCGCAAAAAATTGTTCAAGTGTACTTTTTATTATTATAACAATATAATGATTGCTATTTTTCATAACCGAACAGTTTTGTATTAAAAATAATAAATTTATTTATTGGCACAGTTCGTGACAACGCCGCAAAATGTTTTACTGTTGGCCAACCTGCTGCTAGAAATGCGCATGCGCAATCACATCCCATCGCATCCACATGGAGATGTTCGTGTGAAATAAAATATGTGTAAAATGTGACTCTGTGAAATAAAAAATCATATGCACGTAACAAACAATTCGCGATTCGCGAAAAGATGATTAAATCAAGAAACGAACGTAAATTGTAGGGAGGCAAGTGGGTAAAGGAAGGCGTTTTTAATAAACGTGTTAAGCAAGTCAAAAATGGAAAAAAAAACGTCGAAAAGAGGTTAGAATTGATGCACCGAAGAGAGAATTTTCGGGTGACGATGACGATCAGTCACGTTTTCCTGTGAAGGGGAAACGAATTGTGGATTTAAGTTATTTAGCAAAAGTTAAAAAGCCAATGTATCTTTTTGTATTGTGTATCGTATAATTAGTTAACAGTAAGGGTAAAATTAAAAAAAAATGTATCTTTTCGTTTCAGTAAATTTCAAATAGCGCGCTCTCGTGAATGTTTGCAACGTTGCCAAGTTTCAAATCGCTTTATTCTGAAAGCATTAATTTTCATGCAAAGGCTTGTGTTTTGTCTCGTAACTAATCAACCAGATGGAAAAACCTCTTCAAATTCGTAGACAGTCATTGCACAGATCTAATTAAAATCTGACATAAATTTTATGCAAGTGGTAATATTTTAACGGAATGACAGCCCAAAGAAAATATTTCTCCCATCTACTCCCTTGTATAAGCCGAATTTTTGAAAAAAATATTAAAAAACAAACGACATAGTGGATGAACTTGAAATTTCAACCGTCTGCGTTTTATATTTTCGCCATTTATTTTTAAAAAATGTAGTTGATGGTAACATCTTCAACAGTACTACCGAAACCCCTTAATTGTGTCAATTTAGCACCAATACTTGTACATTGAGAAAAAAATGAAGTAAAATGGACTTAATAAGCAAAGCTAAGCTTGTATCGTTCAAAACGTCATAAAACTATAAAACTATTAAACGTCACTAAACCTAATAAAACTATTATTGCAAACATATTTACACCGAATAGTTTTTTTATAGTATGTTCTACCATAGAAATAGAAAAATAGTATACTGCATATTTATAGTTGCTATAAATAGTTCAATATGGTTTAACCCTTTCAGTGTCGAACAACGATATATCGTCGTTTTCCAACCGATATATCAGTCTTCGGCACTAAAAGGGTTAATATACTATTTCAATATACTTGAAAATACCATATCTATTTGCCTACAGAATTTTTCATTTATCTAACAATAATTAAAAGTATAGTTAGTGAAACTTTAACACTATGAAGAAAATATATATAGTATGATTGAGTATACCAAAAATTAAACAATTAATGCCCTCATCTTCATAGCCGCGGTAGCCACCTAGCGGCTGTACGTGAACCATGCGTCCGTGGACGTTACCAAAAAATATCGCAACAAGTACTATATATATTTTTAATACTGAAATAGGTTAATATTAAAAAAGGTTTAAGTAACTATATCTATATAAAGTGATGCTCGACATAATAAAGTTTCACAAACTTTCAATTATGGTTAGAATAACTATATAAGTGCTGTGAGTCGAAAAATATGGTATATTCAACTATATTGTAATGGTGTATTAAAGTAATTGAAGTATTTCTGGATACTAAAAAAATATATGTAGTGTATTAATTTACCATATGTATGGTACAACATACTCTAATATAGTTTTTCACAACAATAATTTTACTACAACATAGTTTTACTTTAATATTGTTGCATCTACTATAAACTATTGTGCGTTGAATTACACAAACTTAGCTTTTTTTCATATAGTCAATTTATGCCACGATTTTCGTTCTGTTGTAGTGTAAGAATTTTTGCAAGAAGAAAAGTGACGTTCGCCGTGACGTTGCAAAGGGCTTGCATTGCAACTTCATTGCCGTGACGCGATTCTTGTTCATTTGGAGTAGGTGTTACTATAATATAGTTACATATACTACAAACTATGATATGTTGAATTATACAAGCCTATTTTTGCTCAAGTGGTCCATTTTTAACCCATTTTTTTCTCAATGTGACGTGCTGATATTGCAAAAAGAAAAGTGACATTCTACGTGACGTTGCAAGGGCATTTCGTTGCAACTTTATTGCCGTGACGCGATTCTTGTTCATTTGGAGTAGGTGTTACTATAATATAGTTACATATACTACAAACTATGATATGTTGAATTATACAAGCCTATTTTTGCTCAAGTGGTCCATTTTTACCGCATTTTTTTCTCAATGTGACGTGCTGATGTTGCAAAAAGAAAAGTGACATTCTACGTGACGTTGTTCATTTGGAGTAGGTGTTACTATAATATAGTTACATATAATGTAGTTTTTCTAAAATATAGTTACCTATAATTAGTTTTACTACACATAGTTATATATAATATAGTTTTACTATAATATAGTTAGCCCTACTACAAACTATGTTACGTTGAACTATACAAGCCTAGCTTTGATCGTACGGTCCATTTTTACCCCATTTTTTCCCCCCAGTGTGACGTACGAATTTTGCAAAAAGAAAAGTGACATTGTGCGTGACGTTGCAAGGGCCATTCGTTGCAGCTTCACTGCCGTGACGCGATTCTCGTTCATTCGGAGTAGGCGCACACACAAAAGGCGAGCGAATGAACGCGAGAGCGAGTAGGCGAGCGTGATGTTTGAAGTTCTTACACACGGTTGACTTGAAACTCGGCCTCGTGGCCTCGTGGCCGAGTGCCCGAGTGTCGGCTAGATTGAAGCTGCTGAAGAAAAACGTTACGTAGAAATTCTTCTCTTGGCTCTGCCGAGATTCTCTTCTCTTCTCTTTCCCTGTTTCTTTCCGACTCTTTCGCTCAACTGTAATATATGTACTCACGTATAGCGGGACAGATATGCGTACGGACATTCAGAGTCACAGACGGACGAGCCGACGAGCAAACAGACAGACCGACAGACAGGCGTACAACAGACAGGCGAAACTTCCTCTACCTCTTCGACGCTAGTTAGTTAGTTAGCGAAGTAGTCGGTCTTCATAAAGCAAGTCATCGGGTACTTTTGGTACGTCCAAGCAAATCGGTGCTGCGACACTTGCCTGCCGCAGATAGACCAAAACCAGGGCTCCCAGTACCAAGGCGGGATCCTCTCCGGGTTGCTTTATTGCGTAATTTCGCAGACCCACGGTGCAAACTCGTGCTCTGACCTGAAACATCCATCCAAGCGGAGAAAAAGACCAGATTAGCGAGGGAAAGGACTCGAAGACGGAAAATGAAGGACATCCTCAAGCAGGTACACACGCTCTCCTCTAATTTACACCAACGGAGGGGAATCTGAAATTTTGCTAAAGACCTTCTCGAAATTATGGCGAAGGTGGTACCAAAAGGAAAAGTGAGATATCGCGCCTTTTTTTTGGGTATCGCCGTTTACTAACATTGAAGTTAGAGTTGCGTTGAAGTTGGGTTGAAGTTGGGTTTGAAGTTGGAGTTGCTATGGGCTTGAAGTTCAGTTACAAATTTTTATCTTGGATTTTAAACGATACGACAGCAATTTTTAACATAAAGTTTGCTAATGAAGTCAGCTATAATTTGCAAACGATCATTTATTATTCAAATCGCATTAATTATAATTTCGAAATAAATGGAAATTATAAATGGAAAACCGAAAATCGATTAAATTTAGGGAGTATAAAAGATATTTGCTCTATAGCATTTTTGCTTTCCTTGGAGCTATTATTTAACACAAAGTTTATAAATGAAATCATTTATAATTTATAAATAATCATTTCGTAATTCAAAACGCATTATTTATGGTTTAGGAAATTGTCAATTATTTATAAATTAGAAAGGATAAAAGATTTTTGTTCTTGCTTTCATTGAGAACATTGTTTAACATAAAATTTATAAACGAAGAAACCTATAATTTGCAAATGATCATTTATAATTCAAATTGCATCATTTATAATTTCGAGATGAGCAGAAAGTATAAACAAAAAACTGAAATTCGATTAAAATCAAAAAATTTAAAAGACTATTATTCTCAAGCATTCTCTGAAAAAAAGTCTTCAGTCTTCTTTGAAAATATTGTTTAAGATAAAGTTTATAAATAAAATCATTTATAATTTCAAAATGAATGGAAATCATAAATGAAAAACTGAAAATTGATTAAAACTTGAAAACATAAAAAATCTTTTTCTTATATATTTTTGTTTTCATTGTAAACATTGTTTAACATAAGGTTTCTAAACGAAATCATGTATAATTTGAAAATGATCATTTATTATTCAAATCGCATCGTTTATAATTTTGAAATGATTAAAAATTATAAATGAAAAACTGAAAATCGATTAAAATTTGGAAATTTGAAAACCTTTTATTCTTAAGAAGGTAATCTTATGGGGACCCCAAATAAGCTGCATTAAATTTCTTTTTCATTGAAAGGTATTCTTTAACAGAATAGAAAAAAAATTGTTTATGGTACAAAAAAACACATTCATTTGCAATATTTATAATAAGAAGCCTATACAAATTAAAAGAATTGTGTTGCCAAGATTGACATTTTGAGACCACCCCATGTATAAATTTCTTTTAAAATTATCAAACTTGTAATAAATTATTCTTTAAAACTTATCTTCAAAAACTAAAGTATGTTTAAGACGATAAGTATCGATAAAATCTAGACAGAAGTATGTCTTATTGCTGTTTTGAACCATCCAAATTGTATGGTAGAATATTATACCGTATGATAAAATGTGTAACTTTCTTCGAGAGCAAAAGTTCTGTTTCTATTCTGATACTTTCCTGAGAATATCAAACATTTCACCAAATGCAATGGTTGAAATACTGCACCTGCTCGCGGAGAAAGTTGTATATTTGTTACCGCAAGTTTTGGCTAATTCAACAGAACAAAACAATTCAATTACAAGTTTGAAAAGTTAGGTTTTTCGTTGAGATACCGATTTTTTAATAATGTATAAAAATATATAAAATATATATGTGATACATAAAGTATAATAAATAACTGCATTATTTATTATATTTTCATGACATATCACACATGTATGTGTTTATTGTTCCCAATGAGTTACAATATCTCTTTCATCCTCCCTCTTTCACCCTCCGCTCTCACACACTTCTTTCGCTTATCCTATTACATTATCCTTAACCCTTAAAGGCCTGAGTATCAAATTCATCAAGTGTGCAATTCCATTTAAAAGTCCGGTATCAAATTTAATACTCTAGTTTTTTAAGGGTTAAGACTAACCTACATCTAACTTACATCTAAGTTAAAAGCTACTGCATCTGTCCGGACTAATCGCCACGAAATTGTAATGCCATATAAAGAAAAAATTAAACCTTACTACTACGCACGAGAGGGAGAGAGAGACCACCGCTATCTTGGACCTCCGCCTCCGGTGTTTGCTTTCGCTCCATATCTAATCCTTCCCTTCATTCATTCTCACATCCACTCCTTCATTCACCCCCGTCTCTATTCCTTACCTTCTCCACACCCCTCCTTTCAACTCCTCTTTCACGTCTTTCACTCCCTTACTCCTTTCCCCCTCCAACCATTTCATCCACTTCTCCCCTTCTCTAACCTTTCCGAGTTTCCCCTCAGCCTTTCCCCAATACCCCTCCCTGTTCTCCTCCCTCCCCTCCAACCCTACATCTCTCCAGCACATGTTCACAGCTCTCTTCCCCTCCCCCACACAACCTACACACTCTTCCCTCTTCCCTCCCTCAATACCGACGCCCCTCATCGCCGCTCTCAGCCTAGAACTCGTAAAACATATCTCTCACCTGTCTTTCCAAATCCTCCTTTTCAAAAACATCATATCCCACCCTTTTTTTCAACACCCTCCCCCTCTTTTTCCACATCCACCGCCCTCCTTCTCCTCTCCCTGAAAAAACCCTCCATCCCCTTCTTTCACCCCCCCCCCCCCCGGTTTCCCCTCCCCTCCCTTAAACGCTCCTCAAACAACCACGACCTTATCCCGCCCTCGTTCTTAATTTTTCCCTCTTCAACACACTCCTGCTTGTGACCCCCCCCCCCCCTTGCCACCCAGAATACCCCAGTTAACTTCTCCTTCACCCCCTCCTTCCCACCCTGTTTCTCACCTCCCTGTACATTTCTTCCACTCTCTCGACTAAACCCTCCCTTTCCCCCTCTTTCTCATTATTTCCCACAAAATCTCCCTATTTACCGCGTCAAATGCTCCCTTCAGGTCAAGGAATGGCACCACTACTTTCCCCTTCCCTCGCCAATTCTTTCCCCACTCTGCAATTTAGCGTGTATATATTACCCATCGTTTCCGTTCCCTTCCTGAACCCTGATTGCCATTCCTCAAATATTCCTTTCTCCTCCAATTCCTTCACCAATCTCCTTGTCAACACCGATACATACGCCTTGTAGTAGACATCAGCGTCACCCCTCTATATTCTTCCACCCTCCTCCCCTCCCCCTTCTTCGACCCCCCCCCCCCCCTCCCATATCTTGTTACAGAGCTTCCATTCCCACTCCCTCAGACCCCTTCTGCCGAACTTGCATTCCTCATTCCCTATCCCGTCCTTCCCGGCCGCCTTGCGTTCCCTCATTCTTTTTAACGCATCCCTGAATTCCTCCTATCCTATCCCTTCCAATTCCTCTTTCCATCTTCCCTCCCTCCCCTGTATTATTTTGTGATACACCCCCCCCCCCCTCAATCCCTCCATGAAGTACTCCTTCCACTCCTTAATCTCAATCCTCTCATTAATCCCCTTTCTCCTCTTTTTGTTCAATAATACCCATACTTTCACGTCATTCCGGACCCCACCCACCTCCCTTGCGGAACGTTCCTCCCCCTCTTGTTTCTTCTTTTCACACAATTTCTTATATTCTCTTTTCCCCTTATAATACTTCTCTCTTTCCCTCTTCGCTTTCCACAAATCCCTAAGTTTCCTCCTGATCTCCCTCTCCTTTTCCACCCGCTCCTCACCCCCCCCCCCCTCTCCCGCTCCTCCATCTCCCCCTCTATCTTCTTCTTTAACTCTGCATATTATAATATGTATACATAAAAGAATTTTTATGTATAAATGTTCCTTTTCTAAAAATCGAAAAACTCTATATTTTATTTTTCTGACAAAGAAAGTATTATGTATATTTCAATTATTCATTCTGAATATTGACTTATAATAATTGTAATTTATTTCTTCGTCAATCCAAGATAATCATAACAAATTCGTAGACTTGACTTATTGATTTCAAAAAACAGCTAAAACTATCTGAAAATATCTAATGATTTCAAGATGCGAAATTTTTTCTCTCGTTTTTAGTTAGTTTTTATCTGAAAATTATTTTTTTTTTCGAAAAATTTCGTCTCCTCATAATTGAATTTTCAATTCTGTTAATAATAATGTCAATTATGTCAATTGCGTTAATTTTTCAATTATTTACTATTAACACATTCGCAGCCAGTAATTTTTTTTTCACTTTTCTAATTGACAATCGATTAATATAAGCAATTAGAAAAACAGACTTTTGTCCTTCCTACAAAAATAAAAATAGTAGAACAATATTAATTAATAGTTTGACTATCAATTACGATTTTTTGTCTAAAAAATCTAGCAAAATAGTTAAAATTAATAATTCTCAAATGTTTTAATTAATCAAAATTGCAACAAATTGTACTTCAAAAATAAATCTAAATTTCCCCTTACAAATCCAGAAGAAGAAAATATGAAATATAGTACCTTAGCTCACTATTACCAGAACAACACAATTGGCATATTGAGGCTTTTCAGACCCCACCGTTAAAAATTTGCATTGTCTGGAAATTATTAACATTTATTACTGAAAAAAAATTGTACGATAATTGTTAAATGACATTTTAACAGATAGTATAAGTTATTTTACGGAAATATGACATTTACTATGTAAAAAAATTGTAGAATTTTCCTAATAATAGGTTGGTGCATAATTAACGACGATTATTCACATTATATTTCTGCAAAGTAATCGTCCTTAATTATGCGACAATCTACCTCAAAGATGCTCAAAATTAAATCTAAACTAGGCTGGGACGCCTCAGTCCCCAGTAGACCAGCTAAGGGTTATTTTGCTCTACCTTTGTATGAAAGTTCAATGTTATTTACAAGTAGAATGCTTGAAACTCTTAGTAGAAGAAATAGTTTAAGAGTAAAGCATGTATTTTGAGGAAACCTGTGAATAAGACTGATGAAAATAAACAAAATGACTCAGAGGAAATAGCTGGTGACGTACGACGCGTCATAGCCAAATGGGTGGATGCTATTTTCAGGAATTACGGTTTTCGATTTTCGAGAAACAGCTTTCGAAGGAATCATGAATGAAGTCGAATTTGTGGAGGCAACGCAAAAACAGTCGCTAAAGCACGAAGTCAAGATCGTGTCGATTTTAATCCTAGACTTTACCGCTTGCTTTCCGCAGTCTTAACAAGAAATGGCTCAAAATGAATAATTTTATTATTAATTGCTTATTGATTGATGGTTGAAAATTATTTTGTTATTATCAATTATAAAAATAACAATTTATAATTAATAATTTTTAATTATTGATTATAAAATAACAATGTCACTTCTAAATAGTTTTGTTAATAATTACTTACTAATGATAATAAAACATTAGTAATTAATAGTTTGAATTAATTACTATTCTTTTCTTAAAAAATCCACTTTTTAATAGTTCTATTATGAATGATTGATTAATCAATAATAGAATAATATTGTTAAATAGTTTGAATTTCAATTACTATTCTTTGAAAAGTTATGTAAAACTCCGTGTCAGAAAAAAATGGAAAGCAAATTGAATTGTTTATCACCGTATTTTTTATTAAATTGGAAAAACTATTTATTTCATCTGAAAAATTATAAAATAGCAATGCCACTTTTGAATAGTTTTGTTATGATTTACTTACTAATCAATAGTAGAATACTATTAATTAATAGTTTGACCCTTAGTTACTATTCTTCGCTTGTAAATTATCAAAGAGCAATGTCAATTTTGATAAGTTCTATTATTAAAACTACTTATTAATGACAGCATAATAATATTAATTAAGTTTACATAATTTTTAGATGAACTCTGACACATTATTACTACAACTGTTGCTATAACTGTTGCTATAAAATATTATACCATCAGTATATTATAAACGAACTCTTAGTTATTTCCCTAAACCAGTGATTAAAATCTTCGTTTTACCTGTTAATTAAAAATCACAAAATTGAATATTTTAATTATTGAAATAGAAAAATAACTGAGGATATAGGGTAAATGCACCAATAGATGGACGGTTAAGCAAACTATCATGCTTTTTTATCAAAATAATATACTAAAATACAAATAAGTTATAATAAAATGAACTATATTAATGTAAAAATATGTAATTAACTGGAAAAAAATTACTGACTTTTTTCTAGTTAATTACATTTACTAACTTTGTGAAACTTCGGAGTAATTAACAAAAAAGAAAAATTTATGAAGAAGACCAAAACCCCAGTAGTAAATAATTTTAAAAAATAGTGATCATACAATATAGATATTGTATGATCACTATTTTTTTAAATTTTTAAAATTTTTATTAATAAATGTTATCATCTAATTAAATAATAATTAAATAATAATTACATTATACACCATTTCTACACACTACATAATATATATTATACTATAATCCAGAGAACAACGTGTACTTTGCAACTTGGGGCGCTGACGTCAAGTACCGCGCTAGTTTATTTGATTTTTTTGCAATGATAATAATCGTTTCGCCATTTATAAAAAAAGCATTTTCGATGGAAAATTAAACGTAGAATACGATGGTCATACTTAAAACACGCTAAGTGGTGGGTTTCGTTGTTAAAAATTGATTCAAACATTTAAACTGTTTATAACAATTTGAAATTTCTTATAAATTTTTTTGGATTTATTTATTTCTTAAAATTCACTCTTTTACCTCCAAAATGAAAAAAAAAAAGTTTTCTCTAGCTTGAAATAAACCGGAGTTATAGATTTTTGAAAAAGAGTCTTCAAGCAAAAATCACCAAAATCTCAAATTTTCAACCATCTCTATTTAAAAAAAAAAATAAAAAAAATTCCTCGAATAGGTGTCTCTTTTTTTTCGGTATAGAACCTGTAAAAAAAGTTTCAGCCAAATCAAAAACGAGTCGGTCAGAATGGTGTTCGGTTTGTAAAAGAATTACCCATATATAACTTTTTTAGCGAAATACGAGCATAATAATGTATACATACCTTATTTTTTGTATTCATTTATAATAGTAATAACAAACAACGTTTACCGGACATCTGTCACACCTTTACTAGTGGTGGCGCTCTTGAAGCAAAGCTTCGTCATGTCAAATTTAAATATTTTTTTTTATCATTATTACAAATATAAAGATGAAAAAAATCACTTTTTGCAATCAGGACTACATATAGTCATACAAAAAATTATGACTTTACGATTTCGTTCTTAAATTTAATGTAATTACTTTTGGAAATAATATTTGTCTATCTATTGGAGGGTGTCCATCTATTGGTGTGTTTACCCTATACCTAACAAAGCAGAATTTATATGAATTTTTTATTTTGAAACAAAAAAAGAGCCTCTGAAACTTTGTTACCCCGGTGAAGGTGCACGCTATCTCGGTTATCTTTGGAAGATTTTGCAAAATTTAATTGAAATTCATTTGACTGAGAAAAAGAGAGACAGAGAGGAGAGAGAGAGCAATATCGATACTAATAAAGCATGATTAAACACATTCCTGTCGATAAGCAATATCAGGTTGCGCACACGTGAAAGCAACGTAAGAAAAAAGGACAAATGTGAGGACAGGGAGGAAAGAGAAAGAAGAAATAAGGATCGAGCAGATGAGAGATTTATCAGAAACCTCTTTCTATTCTCGTACTCGTAGCGTCCGGTTTTAAGTCCATTTTTAGACCGTGCTGGACTCGCTGTGTTAGTTGTCCATAATTACGTGGGAGAAGGCAATGAAATATTTATCCCCCCCCCCACCCCCCAAAATACCTTTTCCTTCCTTTTCTCTTTTGCTCTCGCGTGTGCACAAATGTGCATACGTGCAACGTAACTTATGCACAACAAACAAAAATGTTCTTGCCTCTCGCCTCTGGTTTCTGGTATGCATGAATTACGATCAACGCGGAACTGGTCAACAGTGTCCACTCGTTGCACGCGTCTTTTACATACATTACAATCTAATTATCTACATAGGAGCAAGAACACAATGTTTATCAGAGAATGGTTGGCAGGAAAGCCTTATCGAGAAATTTCCTTTTATCTTACTTTCTTACTTGAAGTGGAAATCGAATTTTCTTATTTGCTCTTGAAACTGTGACAAAGGGATTTTCGATATCTCGTAGATAAATCCCTTTTGTGATTTAATCTTTGGGTTCTAAATGTTTATAAACGAGGGCATTTAAAATTGGAATCGTATTATTTATGATTTAAAAGTGAATGGAAATAATAAATGAAAAATTGAAAATTGATTAAAATTAGGAGATTTCAAACATTTTTTACCTTAAGGGAAGACTACACTGAAAAAATCGCGATTTCGACGAAATTTCCAAATTTCAGTTTTTTGCATTTTTACATCCCTTGGACATCCACTTACTAATATATTTACTAATATATACGTTTTGCCACCTGCGCTCTCTAAATGTACTTTTTTTAGATTTTAGGGGGAGGCCTTTGCGCAAAAATGCAATTTTGTCGTAGTACTTTTTTCTGATTTTGAGATTCTCCCTGCACGACAAATTAATTTTAACTGCCATGATCCAATATTTTTCTTGTTGTGAAAACATTAGGCTTTAATTAATCCAGACTAGATTTTTGATTGATGTTAGTTTTCAAAAGTTACAGAGACCTTTTAACTAAAAAATAGGAAAATTTTGAGGTTTTTCACAAGTAAATGTAAGAAAATTTTTTTTTTCTTCAAATAAGGTATAAATTGAAATTCTAATCTGGAGTTATTATTTTTTAGGGCTTTTTAAATTATTTTAGATGTTTAGTAGTCATATATACCTTCTCACTTTGCGCATGGGCTTATTCTCTCTGACACCTGTTTTACGTATAAAATTTAGGCTGTAGGCTATAAATCTTTGTTTTGGGGGCTGTCACTAGGTGGAATCTCTTAAAAACCTTATTTTACCCCTAGGGAACCATAAAAAAAGGTTTAAAGACAACAGCAGCGAATTTTCATTTTTCAGTGTGGTCTTCCCTTAAGCATTTTTGCTTTCTTTGGTAGCAGTGTTTAAGATAAAGTTTATAAATGCAGTCATTTATAATTTGTGAGCGATCATTTATATTTCAAATCACATTATTTCTAATTTTGAAGTCAATGGAAATTATAAATAATAAACTGCGAAGATCGATTAAAATTAGGAAATATGAAAAATTTTTGTTCTTAAGCATTTTTGTTCTCTTTGGAAATATTGTTTAAGATATAGTTTATAATTAAAGTTATATGTAATTTGCAATGATCATTTATAATTCGAATCGTATTAGTTATAATTTCTAAGTGTATGAAAATTATCAACGAAAAAATAGGAAATATAAAAAACTTTTATACATGAGATTTTTATTTTCTTGGAAACATTTTTTAAGATAAAGTTTATAAATGAAGACAATTACAATTTGCAAGTGATCATTTATAATGGAAATTGGGACACTTATAATTTCAAAATGAATGGAAATTGTAAACAAACAATTGAAAATTGATTAAAATTATAAAATTCAAGATTTTTGAACTTAAGCATTTTTACTTTTTTTGGAAACATTGTTTAAAGTAAAGTTTATAAATGACGACAATTATAATTTGCAAATGATTATTTATAATCCGAATCGTATTTTTTATAATTTCCAAATAAACAGAAATTGTAATAAAAAACTGAAAACCGATTAAAATTAGAAAATATAAAAAACTTCTGTTCCTAAGGGGGCAGTCTAGGACCCCCCAAAAAAAACAACTTTTTTTACAAATTTCCCCTCAAAAACTATTGCATATAATGCCATAAATTTTTTTCACTGAAAGATATTCTATTAATTCTAAAAAATAGAAATAAATGTCGTATGGCATAAAAATACATATTCATTTATTTATAATTATTAGCGTAATAAACAACTTTTGTTGCTGATTTTGATTTTTAAGGCTTCTATATAATCTAAATACGAAAACGAAAAATCCAAAAATATAGTTAATCTGTATGAGTGTGGCTATGGTCGCAATAATAAAATTTTAATTTTAAATTATTTTTTGTATTGATTTACTGTTGATACACGAGGTAATTTAAATTGATGAGATTCATAATATGCACAAATAAAGAGAAAAACTAGTAAATTCTTTAAAGAAGATTAACCAGTTAACGTAAGACTAATTAATATGAACAAAAGATAATTATTATAGAATTTACGAAGCAAAAAATTGAGGAAGGAAAGAACCAAGAATTATATAAATACATTATATGTAATGCAGACCAATTGAGAATCTTATATTATAAATATATACAATATTATAAAAATATCATGGGTTATCGCGTTTTTGGTCTGCTCTGGTATCGGCAATTTTTTCAACGATTGACCCCGTATCGAAAAAATAATATCGCGATTACTGTTGCAAAGTAGCATGAATAATAAATGTTTTTCATTAAATATAGCAATGCTATCAATAGCCAGCCACAGTTTGAAAATATCTGACAACAAATGTAACAGATTTCTATAAATATCAATTTACGATTAATTTTTTTTCCTTTTAAGATTTTTTTGCTACTAATAGTATATAATAGAAAAAAGTAGTAGCTTTCTCTTTTCTATTATTTTTCAATATATTCTCTGTCATTTTACTACTAATTGTAAGCATTAGTAACTGCATTATTGCGAAATTGAAATTACTGCTATATTCAAATTTTGAAAATGTTTAATTAGTTCCATTTTACTACTAATAATGGAGTAACTGCAAAATTGTCAAATTAAAATTATTACTATAATTAAATTTCAAAGCCTTTTAATTAATTCTATTTTACTACTAATAATTCATAACGGCATTGTTGCCAAACTGAAAATACTACTGTAATTAAATTTCAAAGATTTTTAATTAGTTCAATTTTACTACCAAAGATTAGTAACTGCTTTATTGCCACATTGAAATTATTACTGTAATAATTGATTTTTTACAGTGTAATCAAATTTCGAAGATTTCTAATTGGTTTCATTTTACTATTCATGATTACCAACTGCAATATTCCCAAATTAAAAATTACTATTGTAATCAAATTTCAAAGCTTTTTAATTAATTCTATTTTACTACTAATAATTCGTAACTGCATTATTGTCAAATTGAAATTATTACTGTAATCAAATTACGAAGGTTTTTGATCAGTTCCATTTTCCTACTAATTATTAAAAACTGTATTATTCCCAAATTAAAATCACTCCCGTAATCGAATTTCAAGGATTTCTAATTGAATCCATTTTACTAGTAATGATTAGCAACTGCAATATTTCCTAATTAAAATTACTATTGTAATCAAATTTCAAAGATTTGTGATTAGTTCCATTTTATTACTAATAGTGCAGTAACTGCAAAATTGTCAAATTAAAATTACTGCTATAATCAAATTTCAAAGATTTTTAATTAATTCTATTTTACTACTAATAATTCGTAACTGCATTAATGCCAAACTGAAAATACTACTGTAATTAAATTTCAAAGATTTTTAATTAGTTCAATTTCACTACCAAAGATTAGTAACTGCTTTATTGCCAAATTGAAATTATTACTGTAATCAAATTTCGAAGGTTCTTAATCAGTTCCATTTTCCTACTAATTATTAAAAACTGTATTATTCCCCAATTAAAATCACTCCCGTAATCGAACTTCAAAGATTTCTAATTGAATCCATTTTACTATTAATGATTAGCAACTGCAATATTCCCTAATTAAAATTACTATTGTAATCAAATTTCAAAGATTTTCTAATTAGTTTCCAATTCCGTTGAATTTCACGGTTTTCATCAATTTCTTTGAAAATTTCGATAACGCGAGAAGAATCTTAGCGGCCAAAGGGGAAAATATAGAAATTTAAAATTTTCAAATATTCCAGTGATATCCAATAATTTTTACCCAATGCCAATAATTATTGATACAGGCGAGATTTCGTTTCCACTTTTGCATCTCCCAAATTCCTCTCATCCTTGTAGACAAAAAAAAAAGAGAAAAAAATGAAACCCCGCAGGAGTTTCTTATTATAGTCCTGAGACATGGAAGAAAAAGCGAGGCGAGATATTTTTGAAATTACGTCATTTAAAGGGACCTGTCTTTTATGGACCAAATGACAAATTTGGAAGAGGGAAGATTCGCGGAAAAATTCAGCAAAATGTGGGGGCGGAAAAAGAGAGAGAAAGGAGAGTGTGATATCACTTGAAAAGTATGTTGAAGTGCAAAGTCCTCTCATCTTTCATTGAGCTCCAGAGTCAACCGAGGGAACGAGAAAGAGGAAGAACAAGAGGAGGAGAGAGAGAGAGAGACAGCAGGGGGAAAAAGAGATTCCCATACAATAATTTTGTTGTTCTTCTTGTTTGAAATAACCTTCGGTTTGTTTACGAGATTGACTTGTTCTCGAGAAAGAAGAAAAGACATCCTGCTGTGGTTTTCGGCTAAAAATACACCACGTGTCCCACACATTTTTCCAACGGTGTTCCTCCTCTTTGGAATTAAAGTCAAGAGAAAGAAAGGTGCATAGGAAAAAAAGGAGAAATTTAATAGATTTCGTTTGATTCGGGGAGACAAAGCATTTTTTTCGAGGAAGGATGAGAAACATTTTCCATTTGGTCCCATCGCAAAAGATTCATTAGGAGCGGAGATATATCTGGATAAAGTTTTTTGGGGGGGGAAATTTGCCACCCCATAATTCTTTTATGCTCGAAAATGTCATTGCACTCGTAATTGTTACAGAATAATATTCAGCTCGCATGGAGAGTATATTTCATGGAAGAAATATGCTTTTCATTGTTATAAGTGGATACTCGCCTTAAAAGGTAGCGAAGGAACGTAGGGGTAGTTTTTCGCTAAATCCTGAAATATGTCAACTTAATTATTTTATTTTATCTACAAAAATAATTTTTTCTTAATTTTTAAGGCTATAATTGATTTTTTACAGTGTACATATCAATGAAAAATAATGTTTTTCAAAAATAAAAAATAAGGGTCGCAATCCCAATTGTCAGAAAAACATCCATTAACTAGTGTTTTTCGCAAGAATCATTTTCCATTTGGTCCCATCGCAAAATTTTCATTAGGAGCCGAGATATATTAGAAGAACGTTTTTTGGGGTCAACTTCGAGGGTGGTTTTCACCCCTTAAAAGCATTTTTTTCAGATAAAAAAATGTCTATTATTTTTTCATGCTCGACAACGTACATAAAAATTATTAAAATCGGTGTGTTCGGGTTCGGGTGGTTTCCTTGTTAGAGTTGAAGATGCGAGTATCCGAGAAAAGTTTCATTCAAACCTTTCCAAGAAGAATGAAAAGTACCTTTTACTGCCAAAATTGTACTTAGGGGGTAACTGTGTGCTGCTGAGCAAAATAATTTTCATTTTGAAATGCAATTTTGAACAGCAAAAAATATAGACTTTTTATTGAGTCTTGATTATAATTAAAAAAACATTTTTGGAAAAAAAATATAACCGACTTCGAAAACTTGCACTAAAAAATATGAAATAATTTCTAGTTAGTGTATATGAATATTCACCAGGTGTAGATATAATTGCTTAAAAGTATGACAAAATGCAGTGAAAAGTATGAAATAATTTCTATTTCCTTTATAATAAATTATATTAAATTACCTTTTCGGAGGCGGCGCAAAATTAAAATGTTTGAAATCCGCCTTGGGTTAGTTTTTGGTGTAGGCGGCAATATTGAATGCTGTTATTATATGTATACATGTACACTGTCTACGTGAAAATACGGATTGAGAGGGTTTGATGTATTAGATTTAATGACCGGGGGGCCCCTCCAATATTCAGTGAATATATTAATGTTCCCCCAGTTTGTGGGCCTGTACATTTTAGTTGCTGTAAATCATATCAAACCTTAGAGCTCACAAGGGGTCAAAATGACCCCAAGCGAATTTCTATGAAAATTAGTCCCCCGTGTTATCTGAGGTTGAAAGATACCAATTTAGTATCAGATTTTATTTCAAATATCGAGCTTTTCCTTTCAAAATTAAACCAAAATTTTAGAATAGAAGTTTTTTTTTTGGGTCGCAGACTCAATCTAGCGACTGAACATTAAGTTCCTATGACAATTAGTCAGTTTAAGGTCGTGGAACTTAAAATTAATATTAGATTTTCAAAACCCAAAATGATGCCCAATTGCAGAAACGCTAAACGGGTTCGACATTTTCGAAAATTAGTTGTTGTTTCTTCTTAAATCAACCGATTGCTCTTGACTCGAGTAATTTTGAAGTCGAGGGTAAGCGTGAAGTTTATAGTTTTCTTCCAAGGAGTTCGAAATTTTAATGGCAAATGTCGAATGTGATGTACAGAATCTACTCAGTTGCTTCTTAATATGAATTTTAGTAATATTATGTAATCTCAGAGAAACAATTGAGCCGTTCAATGCACAAATTGATTACCTCCATTTTTGTCTATCTATTAAATTTATTATTTAAAAAGAATTTTCAAAAGCAATGTATGCTGTTTTATCATTTTTTACAACGATTTTCCCTCTCTCTCTGATTGGAGATTCAAATTTTCCATTTCAAATTTTCAAAATTTTACATCAAATTCAAAATCAGCGTTCCAGAAACTTTCGAGCTGAAATTTTGGTGTAATTAAAGAAAGGAAACAAAAAATATCCAATAGGGTAGCGCTCCCTATTTGTATGTCTGTCTCAATTAATGTGTCTCTATATTTAAATCGAGTACTGATCGCAGACCTAGCCGCTCCAGGTAGGGACTGAAGGTGTTACCCGTTGGATGTGAAACGGTGGAATTTATGAAATTGAAATTAAGATAGTTCTCTAATCCCAGTGGTGTTTCTTTCAATACCGAGGTGCCCCATGCGTTAATATAGGGGCTTAATATTATAACAGGTTGAGAATTACTTCGCTGAAAGTCTGCTAGCTTGCTGCGCATAGCGAATAAATTTATGTTCTGCGCAACAACAAAGAAGTCTGGCAACACCGCTCTAAGCTTATGCGGCTGCTGAGTCGAATCCTAACCCTAGAATTTCAGTGAAAGAAAGTCAACCCTTTCCCAATTTGTTTTATGTTCAATGCTATATTGATATGCATTTCATATTATGTTCGATATATATATTACTAGCTGCAATACCCGTCACCGACGGGTGGATTTCTTTTAATTGTATGACATTTATATGTAGATATGTTTCAATTGTAAAAAATTGAAACGTATCTATACAAATTTCAAACATATCTAAACAACTTTCCGATCTTCAAGGTCAAAGTTGGCATCAAGGTCAAACGAAACATAGCCTATGTTTTGCGCAATATATAGTAGTACTTAGGTATAAAAAATCATCAAGTTCTCGTCAGCCGTTGTTACGTCAACCCGTAACATACAAACGAAACCTTTCCGATCTTCAAGGTCAAAATTGGCATCAAGGTCAAACGAAACATAGCCTATGTTTTGCGCAATATATAGATGTACTTCAGTATAAACAATCATCGAGTTCTCGCCAGCCATTCTCAAGTCAACCCGTGACATACAAACAAAACCTTTCCGATCTTCAAGGTCAAAGTTGGCATCAAGGTCAAACGAAACATAGCCTATGTTTTGCGCAATATATAGTAGTACTTAGGTATAAAAAATCATCAAGTTCTCGTTAACCGGTTTCACGTCAACCCGTAACATACAAACAATACCTTTCCGATCTTCAAGGTCAAAGTTGGCATCAAGGTCAAACGAATCATAGCCTATGTTTTGCGCAATATATAGTAGTACTTAGGTATAAAAAATCATCAAGTTCTCGTCAGCCATTCTCACGTCAACCCGTAACATACAAACGAAACCTTTCCGATCTTCAAGGTCAAACTCGGCATCAAGGTCAAACGAAACATAGCCTATGTTTTGCGCAATATATAGAAGTACTTAGGTATAAAAAATCATCAAGTTCTCATTAGCCGTTCTCACGTCAACCCGTGACATACAAACAAACAAAAACAGACAAACAGACAAACAGACGTTTGAACTAAGACCGGATTCGGGTTCTACTCGTCAAGATTGATAAGAAAACGAAGTTTGAGGCAATTCTAAGAAAAGTACAGACATGACGAGAATTTTATTTATATAGATATATTATATTGTAGGTAGAATGTCATGTGTCACAGAGTTGATTATTGCAGGTTATGAGACCCCCGCAGCCACGCAGCGTTGTCAAGTTTCTTTGCTACCTCCCCCTTGTTCCTTTGAGTCGTACGAAAGTCGTGTAAAAACGTTCACTTCAGATTAAAATATCTTTTAATTAAGCACCGGAAGGCATGTTTTACAAGATATCATATGAATTGTCATATTCACATTTATAATATTCTAGTTTTTCAAAAATTCACACGAGGTACTTTTAAGGAGGTTCGAGTGAATCTAATGTAAAAAATAATTTCCAACTTTGAGCTTTGAAATTAAATATACGTATAAATAAATACGTCATTTATCTAATCCCAAAATTTTAAAAAGATTCACCGTTTAGTTACTTAGATATTAAATTTCAAAAATCACATTTTTTATCTCCTTATACACGGGCTCTTATGGCGGACAAACTTTAGTCGAGACTTTAATTACTTTTTTCAATATTAACCTCCCAACTTTAACAAATAAAAAACTATACACAAGAAACTTGGATTATTGTAAAATATAAAAAAATGTAATAATAATACATTACCGATATAATTTTTGAAATATTTCAAGTTAAATTTTATGTTTTTAACTCGTTTATCATCAGATATTTATTCGAATAAAGATTTGGCAACGTTGCGTCAACAGCTGAGAGAAAAGAAAAGGATAGAAATATAGTTACGGAGAGAGAAACTATAGAAAATAATAGGTACACATTGGTATATGTATAACCTCAAATTCTGTAATGGGTATAATCAAACGCGCTGTTGCCAAATCTGTTTATTTAATCCGGCAAGTAATAAATACGAAAGTCATTTTATTACTTTATTTTATTAAATAAGTAAAAATCATCAATTATTAAATTGTTCAAATTATTTTAAATTAAAATAAAGAATCTTGACGAATATTGGGAAGACTGAAAGTAAAAAAAAATTTAAACATTATTTTGACTCACAAGTTACGCTCGAACCTCCTTAATATAATAAGCAATTACTTCACCATCGTAGATGTGTCTCCCATATACTCCCATGTTAAAAGTACAAAGTTTCTTATCAAATGTCTTAAAAATGAATACCGCTTGCTACCTAAAAAAAAATACTAGCATATAGGTCGGATCATAATCTATGACATACTACAAAATCATAAACATCAGCGAAAATCACTTTTATTGGAGAACTACCTTAAAGAAACGAAAGCCCTTGTGGCACCTGGTAACTTTAGAAGTTTCAAAAAAAGAGGCAGAAGCAGAAGCAAAAGCAGAAATGGAAAGAGGAGCAGGAGGTGGAGGTTGGCCTTTTCATCATCCAAGCGAGAAACTAACAACAAGATGAGGAGAAAAAGTCTGAAGAAAAAGTCAAAGAAGAAAAAGGGAGAGAAGTAACGACTCTCCTCTCATTCCCTTGGTGTTATTTTTAGCCATCTTTATCGGACGTGGACTATTCTTAGCTCTTGTTGAACCGTGTGTATATCTCAAAACACATACCATCGGTAGAACGTGGTCTTGTTGCATACCACGAATGATCAAGTCCGCATACCAATCTTACCAATGCGTCTGAATAAGAGGGACAAGAAGAGGAATATCCCAGAGCTTCGCTTGGAAAGAGACGAAGAAGAAGAGATGAGAAGAAATAAGAAAAGGGAAAGACGAGTCAACCCACATCATCGTGCCGATATCTTTGCCCGATTATTCTCGCTGTTCTTGAAGAAGTCCTTGGAAGGACAAACACGGCCATAAAAGATATGCCATCAACCTTTGCTTCGTTATATCCTCCTTTTTACTTACATATCTTCCTCCTCCTTTTTGCATCTTTCCTCTTCGTCTTTCTTTGGGTCACGCAACCATTTTTTCCCTCCTGCATCTCGACATGCACGTACGCTTATTTGGGATCGCGTGAAACCTGGAAAAGAATGGAAAGTATTAATCCAGGTTGCTTACGGAAACAACTTCTTGTATTTACGTTTAATATTATTGCTAGGACTTGAAATTATTTCTTTTTACGAAAGCCAGGTTTAGATGCAGCTGTATAACTGCATTTCAAGTGCAGGATGCAAATGTATGGTTATAGTGTAGAGAAATGCATTTCTCTAAATTTTCCTTCCCTTATTCTTTGTTGGTCTTTAAAACAAGATATGTGCCCATAATTATGAAAGTGGTCTAAGTCATACGTTTTTGTGTTGATAAATTTAAAGGATTTGTTTGACATAAAATAAAAAATGTTTTTACATTCTGCAACATTGAAACTTGCAGTTTTATTGGTCTCGATTAATAAAGAAAAAAAATGTATTGCAAGATAAAATGAAGCGAAATAACTGAAAATCTCATCATTTTCAAATCTGGACTTAGAACACTTTCATAATTATGGGCACATATATTCCTTTACTTTCCTTGGTTTTTTATTCGGCCAGTGAATAATAGTTTTTATATTTTAGACGTTTCGATCATTCGTTGCTGATCCTCTTCAGTAATATTCTATTAGGTTGGGGAAAAAGTATTTTCGGCTTTTCTCATTTTTCAATGGGATAAACCGAAATTACTTTTCCCCCAACCTAATATTTGTGGATTTTTTTCCTTTGAGATGTAATGTGACAGTAATATCGGTAAAACGCAAATTACATTAAATAATAATCAATGTTTTCATTTATTTTGATGAAAACTGATCAGTTATTTAATTTATAATGTAAATGCTAGTGTTATGTATTATTTCGTTATTATGTATTCTTTTACCCATATTGTGTTTATATAAGGTCTAGTAATAATTAATGTCGTTTTCTAATACATTTTTAAAACTGATTTATTTAAACAAAACAAAAGAATTTAATCAGCGGTATAGTTACCGTTGTTTTCAACTACTTGTGCCCAACGCTCGGGTAGCATCTTAATCTCTCTACTTTAAAATTCTTGTGATTTTGATTCCAAAAATTCGGACAAGGCATTTTTGAGGCACTCTTCATTATTGAAATGTTTTCCAAGATGAAAATTTTGCAAGGAACGAATAACAAATGATAATCGGAAGAGGCAATGTCAGGAGAATATGCAGGTCGAGGGAGAACTTCCCATCCCAAATGGTTTTGACGATACAGGAGCAAACTACAAATTGTGACACTTTGATTGCGGTTGTTTTCAGTTAATTTTTGTGGAGCCCACTTTTCAAACTTTTGGACCTTACCAAGTAAACGCAATTGATTGCAAATCGTTTTTTTGCGAACAGTTTAAAACTGTTGCAAGCTCTTGTTGCGTTTTTTGAGAATTTTCAACCAAAAGAGTCTGAAGTGCTTCCTGATCAAAACTGGACACGCGGCCTCGACCACTCTCGTCATTCAACAAAAAATTTCCCTCGCGAAATTTCTTAAACCAACGCCGGCATTCTCTGACGCCAAAAGCATGGTGATCCAGAGTACTACAGAAACTCATAAAGCATGCAATACCGAATATGCTTCTCACCTGCCGTCTTTTTAACCCTAGTTTCGCAAAATAAAACAGTTCAAATACAAACTTTATGCAGCAAAGCTTGTTAATTACAGTTCACACTTTCTGTATGTCCACGTGTTTGTCGGTTGTGTCGATGAAGTTAGCGGCAAGTAGGATTTTAAGCGAATACTAAAAAACGACATCAATTATCACTAGACCCAATAATTACGATTTCAATCGATGAGATTTCGAAAAATCAATTTATGATTTCGTAATGGTTCTGGTATGTTGTGATTATATAATAAGATATATATAATCATTTTCTGGCCCTTATAATTTATAATCGTTATTTCCATTATGTCAATACGAAGTAATCACATTGCACGAAAAGTTCACAAAGGTACCTAGTACACTCCACTTCATATGATTTGTCAATTTCTTCCATAGCCTCTATATCTTGTACTTGTGGCAATATCTGTGGTAATTAAAACAAAATGGAAAGAACTTTTTCTCTTTACGTGATTAGAACCGGTACTGAACTCGTTGGGCCCCGAACCCAAACGACAAGCAATAAATATCTTACAATTTAATTTAATTTTACCGCATTATGTATTAGTAAAGATCAGATAAAATAATAATAATATGAATAATAATACACCATACCCAAACATCTGAATTGTTCGGGGCCCGACAAGTTCAGTACCGGTTCTGATCACGTAAACAAAAAAATTCTTTCCATTTTGTTTTAATTACCACAGATATCACCACATGTACAAGATATAGAGGCTATGGAAGAAATTAACAAATCATATGAAGCGGAGAGTACCAGGTACTTTTGTGAACTTTTGGTCCAATGTAATTACTTCGTATTGACATAATGGAAAAAACGAACTTGTCTAATGTTATCGAAATTAACAACTTTATCTGGCCGAAGTTTTTAAAATTCATATGGATATAATGGAAAATTTGAATTTGTCTATTATTGTCGAATTTAACTACTTTGTTTGCTTTTTGTAGAGATACTGCTTTTCATACATGAACTTGTCTCGATTTTTTGCACCAGAGGTGTTTTTTGAGAAGATATAATCATTTTGTGGCCCTTATAATTTATAATGTTGTATAGAAATTTCGTTAGTTGATATTAACCTTTTATTAATAAAGGGTTAATAAATTGTATGTTAACCCTTTCGGTTACTATAAGCTGTCGAGAGGACATATCCTTCATTTGAGAACCTCGACAAATTTGTATATATACATTTTCAAGTTTTTCGAGGTTTTTCAAGTGCATATAAGCACCTTTTAATTCCTTTGAGGTCTAATTTTTGCATTGTATTAAATATGTTTGTGTTAAACATTTAATGTAACAAAATTGGAATTTTCTTTAAAAAATGTGTCCTCCAATGGATTAAGAGCCTCGGAAAATTTGAATGTGAGTGAATTTGATCTTGAAACCTTACTGTATTTATTAAACAGTTGTTTTTTCAAGTATTTATATATTGACCATTTCAGGGACAGTGGGACGCGTGTGTCCCACCTATTTATATTCAGGTTTTTTCCCATATTTCTAATCCATTTTATAATTTTTAGTCGCATATAAGCACTTTCCGGGTTCTTGGAAGTTTAGTTTATGCAATTGTTATAAAAATTTGAATTAGTTAAATCATTTCAATGTTTGTATCAGACGTATAATGTAAAAATAACTGGATGTTTCTTTGAAATTGTAAAGTTCGAAGGTTTAAAAGCCTCAAAAAATTTGAATGTGAGTAAACTTGATCTTGAAACTTACTCTATTATTGTTACAATCATTATTACAAATATTATCCAAATTATTATTTTTTTTTGGTTATTGATCTTAAATTTTATTACAATTTTATTGTATGATTGCATTCGTTGTTCTAATAGTTATAACATTAATTGTTAACAGCCGCTTTTCCACGCATTCACTAATTAAAAAGCTTTAAAATTCTGCTATAATATTTTATAGTTAAATAACTAAATTAAAAAAGTCCCAATCATGCGTAATTAATCAAATTTTCTATTTCCTCGTTACCCTTAGATCATGACTGAAACGGTTAAGATCATTTCGTTACCATATTTAAATATTTATTTATTCACTGGCATTAGGAGCCAAAAAGTCCATTTCCAGATTCACACAAAGCTCGCAAACCTTCCGTATCCTAGTTAATTCTGTGTATTCCCTATCATAGCCACCCGATTCCCTTAAATTCACTTTTATATTGCATCCCCATCTACGTCTTGGTCTTCTGCCCATGCTACCCTTTGTGCAGTCCTCGTTTCGTCCATTCACGCTGCGTGTCCCGTCTGTCTATCGTCGTCTTTGCGATTTAATGACATGAATCGTCTCAAGCGATACACTTTTCTGTTTTCTGAATGCGTTTGGGGCTAAAAAATATGATAAATAAAAATTTGGCAGTGATAAAAAAAAATTTTATGTATTTGCATAGAGAAGGTAATTAATATTATTTAGTTAGATTAAAAATGAATATTTTTTAGTTAAGTTAAAAGTTAAAAAACGTTAGTTAAGTATACTTAAAAGTTAACAAAAAATATTATTTCAATTAATTTTTTTTTTTAAATTTAATTATAATTAAATTTTTAAAAAATAATAATTATTATAGTCTTTCTATTTATTCATGCCCTTTATCATTCATGATCCAATATTTATAAATTAAACAATAAATTAAATTAATTATTACTACCATGCAAATTACTTGGAAAGTAAACAAAGCAAACTTTTACTGTACTCTTCCCCTGCCTTTATACATTTTTTTTTATTTTTCGGAATAAGCTAGATTAAGATAGGATCCCAGATCGCATAAAACCGAGTATCCTTATTGGCCTCCTTCTCAAACAAACTCTGTATCTTATTGACATTGTGTTGCTTAATCCTCCAAATCCCAGGGTCCTCACGTATTCTGCAATAAAACACGGTTCTTCCCCCTGATAACTTAGGAATATGGATACCTCTTGAATTCTAGATCTGTTTTTGTTTCACCCCATGAATTCTCCCTCCAACGTAGTATTCCCCAGAAATTGAAACGAAAATCTTGAAAGATCTAGGGATCCAGAAGTTGTCCATTCTAGATTCTACGTAGATTCATTGTTTCCCAAAGAAATAATCACTTTGCAGAAAATTATTAAAAGGCTCTTCTTACAAGGATATTTATAAAATCTTTTGAGCAACCAAAGTATTGGAAATCAAAAAAATATTGGCCGATTCTAATTTTTCAAAGAGTGGTACTAGAAGTTCAAAAGAAAGAAATTTATATAACTATAATACTTTAAAAATATATTTATATATATTTTAATTATATAATAGATTCTTCCTACAGGAAATGTTACTGTTTTTGAGATATTAGCATTTGTTGATATTTTTTTTAATTGAGGGAGCATTATTATTATTCGTAATTCTATTACTTTAGGAAATTATTTTATCTTATTTATCATAATTTTTAAATTTTTAGGTGTTTTTATTTCTTCTGGCTTAACGATTTATTGGTAAATATTTACAAATGAAGTAAATAAGTAGAGACCATCCCGATGGAATGTAGTCTGGGTCGAGATTTAGATTGGAAACTTTACCTAAATCAACTGAAAATATTTTTATTAAGCAAATCTTGTAATACCAAGACAAAGCAATTATTATATGAGCCGTTTATTTTGAAAGTGGCCTAAATCCATTTAAAAAAAAAATGAAAAACTCGAAAATTTATAATTAAATTGCTGAAAAATAATTATTTATGCCGATATATAATGACTCTTTAAAAATGGACTTAGGCCACTTTCAAAATAAATGGAACATATATCCCTTTTTCTCGCATTTTTTAAGCGAAAAGTGATACATGGAAAAATATTTTTATTTATAATAAGTTACGTACTTCAGTTTAGAAGCACATAAGTAATAATTCATAAGAAAAAAGAGAAATAATTAAGATTCAAAAAATCTATAACCATGGAAACCCTGGCCATAAGGTAGAATGTATAAAAATGTCAATATTTTGAAAACCGTAACATTTTGCAAAATAATATATAAAGTCAATCTGGTTCCTTTTGGCCTCTGCTATCATCCTCCACAGAATTAGCATCGATGTTTCTAACACTTTATGCAAAACAATAGGATGCATAAAATAAATAAATCAACATTAAATCAATTAATCCCTGTTATGAGTAAAATGCATTATTTGCATTTAATATCACATTATATTATTTACATCTCTGCTAGAATACCGCTTATAACTTGAGTAAATCGAAAATTTCTTAATTTTTCACTGCAAATCTGTAGATATTAATTAAAATACCAATACACCTAATTCTCTTTTTACACGAATTTTTTTTACACGAATTTGATTCAATATTCTATGAATTCTTCTTGAATCTCATAGAGCAAATATTTCTTATGTTTATATTATTTTAACTGTTTTTATATTAATGAATTTCAGATATTATTTTCTTTTTCTCAAAGTATAATTTACTTTTTATAATATATTTAATGACTTAAAATGTGTGAGCACGAAATAAATTAAGTGAACTCTAACAAGAATTTTTTAATATTGTTTACACCTAATTCTCTTTTTACAAGAATTTTTTGGAAACGTATCTATCGTGTAAAAAGAGAATTAGGTGTATAATACAATATAATACAAAAAATAATAGAATATTTACTATTGTATTATTTTTAATACAATACAATTTTTATTATTATTTCGTCTTAATTGGTCGATGATGAATAATATTCCTTTATTTTTCTTGGTTTTTTTTCGGCCAGTGAATAGTAATTTTGATATTTTATACGTTTCGATCATTTGTTGCTGATCCTCTTCAGCAATAAAAAAACCAAGGAAAATAAAAGAATATTTTTTATTATTATTTTATTTTAATATCAATATTTGAGTCGTTACCTTTGAAAGTAGGGAAAGTTCATTTTTATATTTATTGTGAATTGTTTAAAACATAAATTTCACGTTAATTTGTAATAAAATTTAGCGATAACTCAGTTTTTCAGAAAATGGACTTGCTTGTCCCACTTTCCAAAGGACCAGCTTATTCATACATATATGAGCCGTTTATTTTGAGAGTGGGCTAAATCCAGTTTTTTTTAACATTCCAAAATGTTTTTTTATAAAAACTAACATCGGGGCACATGGCACGTTTTTTATAAAAACTAACAAGGGGCACATGTTAGTACAGTTAACAAAAAACTAAAAAATGGACTTAGGCCACTTTCAAAATGAACGGCTCATATTATAAAAAAAAACAAAACGTAAATGACAATTTTAAACAATTCGAGCGGATTGAATAAACAACAAAGAAAAAATTAACTCACCCTTTTCAAAATATTCTTTCAGTTCCAAAAAGATGGTTACGTGGTCCTGGAAGATTTTTTGACGAAAACTGAAGTTGAGGAACTAAAGTCTATTGGGGAAGATTTCACGGTACATCTGCCACCTGAAAATGAACGTCAAGTTTTTAGCACAATTGATATGCAACAGGTATTTATTGTAAAAGAATTTTTTTTGAGAAAGAATTAAGATTGAAAAGAAGCGCGGAAAGGAAGGAAGGTTGAAAATTGAATTCTCGACATTTTCTATGAAATTCCTGACAAATGAAAACGTTCTTTAATTTTAATTGCAGAGCAAGGAACGATACTTCTTAGATAGCGCCGATAAAGTTAGTTTGTTCTTCGAAGCTGACGCTTTGGACGCCGACGGCAAATTAAAAGTTCATCCGCGAGTATCTCTAAACAAAGTTGGACACGCTTTGCATTGGTTGCAACCAACTTTTCGAAAATACTCGTTCGACGAGCGGGTGAAGGAAGTTGCGTTTCAATTGAATTTACAAGAACCAGCGATTTGCCAGTCGATGTATATTTACAAAAATCCCGGAATCGGCTCGGAAGGTGAATAAAATAATGCAAAAATATTAATTAATCTTGCATTTACTGCTTCAACTCTTCTATCTCACTGAATATATGACCCGATTATTTGGAAAGTGGCCTAAGTCCAATTCTTTATGAATTTCGCAAAATGTTTTTTATGACAGCTAATGTCGAGTGGCACATGTTACTACTACAGTTAACAACAAAAAATTCACAAATCGACTTAGTCCACTTTCAAAATAAACGCTCATATACAATATCAATTTTTATGGAAAGTGCATATTCAAGTATGCGATTTCATAATTTAACATTAAAAATTTCAAGAAGTTTAATTTTTAACCTGGGTTTTAAGATTATTTAAAATCTTACAAAAAGTCGCGTCTTTTTTTTTAATTACAAAAATCAAGCGTGTGGTTTTTTAAAATTTGACATTAAAAAATTCGATGAGTTTGATTTTAAACCTGATTTTTAAGATTTTTCTGCATAAATACTACAAAAAATCGGGTTTTCAGAAAAAATTTTTAAAGTTAGGTTGAAAATCAAACTTCTTGAATTTTTTTTAAGATTGTTGTGTAAATCTTAGAAAAAATCACGTTTCTAAAAAAATTCTTAAAAATCGAAAGTATGATTGTTTAGAATTTGGCATTAAAAAATTCAATAAGTAATATTAAACCTGATTTTAAAGATTTTTCTTGAAAAATCCTACAAAAAATCACGTTATTAAAAAAAAATCTTAAAAGTTAGGTTGAAAATCAAACTTCTTGAATTTTTTTTAAGATTGTTGTGTAAATCTTAGAAAAAATCACGTTTCTAAAAAAATTCTTAAAAATCGAAAGTATGATTGTTTAGAATTTGGCATTAAAAAATTCAATAAGTAATATTAAACCTGATTTTAAAGATTTTTCTTGAAAAATCCTACAAAAAATCACGTTATTAAAAAAAAATCTTAAAAGTTAGGTTGAAAATCAAACTTCTTGAATTTTTTTTAAGATTGTTCTGTAAATCTTAGAAAAAATCACGTTTCTAAAAAAATTCTTAAAAATTGGAAGTATGATTGTTTAGAATTTGGCATTAAAAAATTCAATAAGTAATATTAAACCTGATTTTTAAGATTTTTCTTGAAAAATCCTACAAAAAATCACGTTTTTAAAAAAAAATCTTAAAAGTTAGGTTGAAAATCAAACTTCTTGAATTTCTTTAAAGATTTTTGTTTAAATCTTAGAACAAATCACGTTTCTAAAAAAATCCTTAAAAATTGGGAGTATGATTTTTTTAGAATTTAGCATTAAAAAATTCAATAAGTTTGATTTTAAACCTGATTTTTCAGATTTTTCTTCAAAAAACCCACAAAAAATCGCGTTTTCAAAAAAAATCTTAAAAATTAGATTGAAAATCAAACTTCTTGAATTGTATAAATGCCAAACTGTAACAAAGCACACTCCAAAATACTAGAATATGCACTTTCCATAAAAATTGTTATTACATTTATTTCTTGAAATGTGCTTGAAGTTGTAAGTGCGGGATAATTCAATCTTAAAATTACAAATAGAAAATATTCAGCATTTTTTTCCCAAATATTCTCTATTACAATTCATTTCATTTTCATTCTCTTGCAGTGAAACCTCACCAAGACGCAACCTATCTGTACACAGACCCAGTAAAAGTCGTGGGCTTTTGGATAGCTTTGGACGACGCCACTCTTGAAAATGGTTGTTTGTGGATCGCACCAGGCTCGCACACCAGTGGTGTTCACACAAGATATATTCGAAACAAGGACAAGGATTCGAAGGATCTCTTAATTTATGACAAACCGACCCCTTGTTACCCCCTTAGCAATTTTCGTCCTGTCCCCGTGAAAAGAGGCACTTGCATTTTGCTTCACGGGCAGGTGGTGCATTTCTCGAATGCCAACAAAAGCGAACAATCGAGGCACGCTTACACCTTCCATGTGATCGAGACGAAGCATGTTTATTATTCGAAGGACAATTGGCTCCAACCACCAGCAACGGGATTCCCACTTCTCTATAGAAATTAAAAATCGATTAAAGACTGAATTCTCAAGCCTGTCGCAATTTACGACATTTTCAGGTTCAAAAATATGTAAATTGAGGAATTTTAATTCATTTTCGTTTCAACCAAGTGACAAATTTTTTTAAGTGATTTTAAGAATTACGTACAGTCAGTGTAAACAATTTTCGAATTTGAAATAATTTTATTTATTTACGTTGTCATTCAATTTCAAGGAACAAAGATATTAACTCGTTTTTTAGGGATATTTTTATTCGACAGTCCTATTTGCAAATCTGGTATAGAAAAAAATTCAAAAAGTGAGATTTTTAATTAAATCTTGAGGGTTAGTTTTAAAAAATGAAATTTGAAGGCATTTTTTTTTCATAAAAAATTCATATTTTTAAAAATTACTTATCTTTTTATGCGTATATGTAAATTTTTTTACGATCGCGTAATCAATACCTAAACTCAAAATTTGGGCACTAGAAAAACAATTTTTTGATATAGTAAAATAAATATAGCCACTGAAATGCTAAAAAATATTTTGAAATACTATAATTTGACGTATTTTCTGATTTAGTTTTGTAAATTAATGTTGTGATCGATCAGATATTTTTATTTGCAAAAAAATTTTGTTGAATTTTTCAAATTCAGATCTCGTAAAGAGAAATTTTTTGTGATTTTCTCAATACATCCAGTAAAATTGTCTGGATCTACTACAACAATGAAACAATTATATTTTACTAAAATCATCAAAGAAGAACCAACAAAAAAATTTTATATTTGTTTTTATTTTGGGCATTATCAAAAGCAATAAATTCGTTAAGGGGGGCAATACATGTAGCAGCTTCAAAAAATCTAATTTTTGTTTTCTTCATAAAATGTTAATTAAACATCTCAAGAATAAGGTGGTAAAGTTTTAAACTGAAATTCGGTGTGTCCCTGGAATCGCTAATTAGCCGGTAAGTTACTAAAGTGATTGAGTTTTCGTTGTTTCGAACTTCAAAAACGTTTTGCGGAAAACTACATTCTTTAAGATTGTTGGAAACACAACTTTAAAACGAATTCACCGATCGTGCTAAAATTGTACACACAACTCAATAACAATATTACCTTGAACTTATACCTACTTGTTTATGAATATCGCTTTTCGAAATTGATTTTTTTATTGCCAAAAAGAAAAAAAAATTTTACGTAAAATTGCAGTTTTTTGCCTGAAGTATTCCACTTTTGTAATTTTCAGTTTTTTAAATGTTTCTTAGGTATAAGTTCAGCATCTGGATGTTAAAATACTAAAAATTTTTGATTCATATTTTTAAGATGAATATTAAAGTCGTTAGGACTCCCACAAACGGGTAACTGCCGCCAAAACCTTCCTGAAAGATCACGACAGAACTTCGCCATTTGACAATATTCCTTAATGGAAAAATTTATTTAAACAGTTTAATTATGTAGTAAAGTGTACCTAAAGTTTCAAAAATTTAAAACGTTTTGTTCCTTAAGAAAAAAAATGATAAAAATTGACTATTTTCTTACCGTCTACATGTATTGCCCCCCTTAAGTATCTTTGTTTCTTGAAATTTGATAACAACGTAAATTTATAGACGTGAATTTCAAATTAGTCATTGCACGAATACTTTTTACACTGACTGTAATTCCTTTTCGACCAAACCAGTGGAACCAAATTAATGGAAATAAAAAATTTGTGTATAAAATGTAAATTTCTATATGCTGCTTTTTATTTTGTAACATCTTCCAATGTTTTTTTTCTTACAAAAATACTTCCTCGTAAGAGTATTATCGCTTATAGGGATTACTCATGTAGTTAACAGGCAACAGTCTTGTGTTCTTAGAAAAGTGTTTTTTTTTCAACGATTTTCTTAGCGCTCGCTTCCTTTAACAAATTCAAAGCAACGGAGATTTTAAATAATTAGCGCGAAAATAAAAAAAAATAAAATACTCGGAAAACAGAAAAATCGAAGCTGCCAACTTCACCGTTGCTCCAAGGTTCAATCTGTTAAATGATAGCGAAAAAAAGAAAATAATAACAGAAGACGAAAAATGAATTCGTCGAAACATGGAAATGAAGAAAAAATAATAATAAAAAATAAAATAAAAGTAATAATACTTGGGCTTATCGACTATCCAAATTCGATATTCGAAAAAAAAAATAAAAGAAAAACAAAGAGGAAAACTGTACATACTTTACAGCATCCACGCTCAGACGTTCGCTAATCTATACGAGCACAAACAAATATCGTCAATTTGTAATAAACCAGTTTCTAAGCTTCCACGTTTGGTTTCGAAACAACACAATATATCCAGCGGTGACAAGTCCTGCGGTAAATCCTCGTTCAATTTTTCGGGCAGAAAATTTTTCAGCACGTGACAAAATGCCGTTAACATTTCCGGTGCCAAATTCTCGTTGGGGTTTTCCAAAGCTCTGAGGAAAATCGAAAAAAAAAATGTAATTTTTCTAAACTTTCGATCCAAAATTAATTAATGTTAAACAAATTAATTAAATGGTGACATTTAACTCTTTGAGGGGCACATTTGTTAGAATTTTTCTTCCGTGAAATGTTTCATAGAAACGTGAAAATGAATTATCTAATACAGTTTTGAAATTATACTCTTCGTTTCTTCTTTTTCATAAATACATTTTTTTAATTGATTTTTCTAAATTACATATAATTTATTCTTCTGGAAAATTTTCTTTCTTCTAATCAAAACAATATTTATTGTCATAAGATACGGAATCAATTACTTCGTTTGGTATATTTCCATTAATTAGATTTCTAAACCATTTTTATTTTCTAACTCCTGAGTCATTATTATAACTTTTGTTGATCAATTTTTAATCTTCGTAATCAAATTTTCGTTTCAACTAATTACATTTTTTAATAATTTCAGTTTCTTAAATTTTTAAATTTTGTACCCTATTCTTCATTTTGAGATTGAACCATCAAAATTATAATTTTCCAAATTATTTGTCTTTTATGCGACGTTTTAATACTAGTTTTCAGATTTTTATCAACAAAATCTGCTACAGTTCGTATTTTTTTTAATAATTAATTTTATAATCGAATAATTCTTCTGTTTGTAACAATATGATAAATTATTTATTATAAAAAACGAACTGCGAAAAGTTCTCTTGATAAAGGTCTGAAATATAGTACCAAAATGTAGAAGAAAAAAGAAAAATAATTTGGGGAATTACGATTTAAATATTTAAATATTTAATGACTAATTTAAAGACCAATGAAAAATTTTATATTTTAAAACAATTTTTTATAAAAGTTGCATAAATTAAAGAACCTAAAAACTCCGTATATGCGTTTAAAAACTGCAAAATAGATCAGAAATCTGAAAAAAATCTAAAAATAAGTAGATACCAATGCCCCTAAAACTATTAAACTAAAAATTGTGCACCGAATTTTCTGTATCTTACTAATTAAATATTTTTGTATTAATAATTTGGCGCCGAATGAATAAAATTTAACTGTTCCGAAGACGTCACCGCGTTAATCATCGGAATTTAAACCCATGAAAAATTTCTAAAAATGAATTTTGCTCCGAAAGACTAAAATAAATTGTTCTGATTCCTTTTAAAACAGTTACACTGAATTCATTACTCTTTATTCCTGCATGCTCGATTGTAGGCTAAACAGGTGATTAAAGGGATGAAAAAAGAAATCTGTCACCACAAGCACTTACGTTGCCAGAAGTTGTCTCAACTGTGTCAACTTTTCCGTATTGTCCGTTTGAATTTCTTCCAATCTCTCACACTCTGGTCTTATAGCCGGTATTTCGAAGCAAAAGTTACATTGCAGTCCTTTTTGTTGACAGGCTAAACCACTAAAAAATTTTTATGAAAAAAAATTAGTAATTTAACTGATAATAAATTACAGACTTAAATTAGAGTGTCCGTTCAATGAAAATAAGGATTTTCGAAGACCTAATAACGAGGTAATTTCAAAAGCTGGGACTCAAAATTTCTAGAAAAGTTCAGAAACACATTTTTCCTAAACAATAAAAAGTTTCTTGGGTAAACAAAACTTGAAGACTTACCAAATATCTCGCGCATACTCGTAAACTTTTTGAAAATATTGAAATGCCTTGGTCCCACGACGTACCTTTTCTTCCAAGTCTGCTGGTTTGCCGAGAGAACTTAGTTTTTTGCTTTCCAGTTTCTTCCGTTCGTTTTGAAACCGAAGAATTAATTTCTGTAATGGAAAATATCGCACAAGGAGTAAGTAAATTTATGTAAAAATTAGACAGACGGAATTACACTTTTCAAAAAAACTCCCTTATATTCCTATGCAGTGTGTTCATTTGAAAAGTCAGCTCCTGAATGTTTTTGAAATAACGGAATTTAGAAAAAAAAGGTTTCATACTAAAGTTTTTTGGTTTCAGGGGGAAAATGAACTACTCTAGTTATATTTTTATTGCGGGAACATTCTAAAAGCCCTTATGAGGTAACTTTTTTTATGAAAACCCTTATTCTTATAATAGCATCTCATTTTACGCAAAAATCGAAGCAACAATTAACCGAAACATTTTTTTATACGAGATCGAGTTTCTTAGGTACACTTGCGGGAAAATTAACTTACTTTATTTATTGTATTTTCTTTAAATTTTACCCTATTCTTCGTTTTGAGATTGAACCATCAAATCTATAATTTTCCAAATTATTTTTCTTCTTTCTACGACGTTTCGATACTAGTTTCCAGATCTTCATCAACAAAATCTTCTACATCCGTATTTTTTATAATAATTAATTTTATAATGGAAAAATTTTCTTGATAAAAGTCTGAAACATAGTACCAAAATGTAGAAGAAAGAAGAAAAATAATTTGGGGAATTATAATTGAAATATTTGAATATTTAATGACTGACTTAAGGACCAACGAAAAATTGTATATTTTAAAACAATTTATTTACAAAAGTTGCATAAATTAAAGACACTAAAAATTGCGCGTATGCGTTTAAAAACTGTAAAATAAATTAAAAATCTGAAAAAAATCTAAAAATAAGTAGGTACCAGTGCCCCTAAAACTGTTAAACTAAAAATTGTGCGCCGAATTTTCTGTATCTTACTAATTAAATATTGTTGCATCAACAATCTGGGGCCGAATAAATAAAATTTAACTATTCCGAAGACGTCACCGTGTTATTCATCGAAATTTAAACCTGTGAAAAATTTCTAAAAATTAATTTTGCACCGAGAGACTAATCCAGAACTTACCTTGATGCTTTCCGACGATTCTTTCACGATATTCGAATAATCGTCACTCTTAATAGCGTATATCAATTCTTTGCATAGCCTCAAGGCATACTCCGTATAATTTAAGGTTCGACTGAAAGCTGCAAATATCAGAGTATTAAAAATATTGTCAAAAATTGTCCAAAGTATTAATAACAAAAGAGTAACTAACAAGTTTCATTTTTCACAATGTCGTACAACTCCTTGAATATCCTTTCCGCTTTTCTGTGGAAGGCATCCTGTATGTTCCAATATTTCGCAGCACATTTGAAAACATCCATCGCGCTCCAGGGTGGCTTTATTATTACGTATTTCTTCCACTCCGCTCCATAAAGATTTTGTAATTCTTTGGTGACGATCTAAAGGCACAAAATTGGGCGAGCAAAAAAATTCCTATTAGCATTCGAGTTCAATTCTTGTTTAATACTATTTATAACCGTTATAATTTTAAGATTATAACGGAGTTATCAACATTATTAGCAGTTATTGTTTGAATAATTTTTCTACATTTAACCCTCAATGTTCACCCCGGGGTGAGATTGACCCCAGACAATTTTGACCTCAATTTACTATAATTTAGCCTTTACTATTCTTTCATAAAATCATGGCTAATAGTTATTCTGTAAAAATTTCCAATAACTTTATTACAGCAATCATTTTTGTCGTTGGGGTCAGACTGACCCCAGTTTAAACGTTATGTGATTTGTGATGAAGTGTGAACGTTAAGGGTTAATTTTGTTCCTCCAAAGTCATGAAATGTATTAAGAGAAGAAAAAGAGGCAAAGCTCACATTTTTATATATAAAACAGTAAATTACAAAAATGAGTTATTTTTTATATTTTTGTTTAACATTTTAACACGTTCCATGCCGCATGCCCGCTGCACTTTCCGTTCAGGCCACAACTTTTTTAAATCTTTCGAGTGTGGGTCGTATACGCCCCACGCGGCCTGAATGGGGAAAATCTTCAAAAATTGACGTGGCACGGAACCTGTTAAATGAGGAAAGAAGCTACATCTTACCTCTGCCAAAAAAGCTTTAACAATAGCTTTCACTTCTTCGATAGCTTCCTCTATCAATACAAGCTTATCCTCTTCGGGACTTGTTGCATCTCCGTCTTTCTCATTGTTATTCTCTGCCTCTCCCATTCCCAGTTCTGCGAAGATTTGCGGTTTGCTTGCCTCCTCGTCGAAGGTATCAATTTTTTCAAGCGAATCTTCCGCCCCGATGGTTAAGATGCCATGAATCATTGCTTTGTTACATAAATTCTTGTCGTAGGAGAGCAACACCTGTAATGCAAGTAACGATGCAGGAATTAAAGGGCTGAGACTAAAATTACTATTTTCAACAAGTAAAACCAAATATTCCAAAATTTAGAGTAGATAATACAAGCAATAGTTGTAAATCTGTGATAAATAATTAACCTTCAAGCGACCAGGTAAAATGTAGAAACGTATGTGGCCAGGTGGGGTCCGTGCGGACCTCCACACATTTTTTAACAGAAATCGATCAGTTTGATGTCAAGAATTCCATTTTTCGCTAAATTTTAAGGAAAGTAAACTGTTTTCTATTGAAAAAGAGTGATTTGTCTGTTTTTTGAAGCATTTATCTCAACTGCGATTGGCGGGGTTGACTGGATGCGATTAATCGAAAATCGCATTAAACGTGCTCTGGGGTCCGGTTGGACCCCACCTGGTCGCCTTAGGATCAACTTTTTCAAAAAATTCAAATTTGAAAATTTTTTTTCAACAACTTTTTAAACAATTTATACTTTCAGGCACTAAACCAGCTATTCGGATGTTTTAAATTCATTTTTACGCAGCATATTTGCTATACAGGAATAGTTCGAGTTAATTTCGATCTTTCATTATTCTCGAACTCAATGAAATAAACAATAAAACTTTATCCGAATCCTAATGTACCAATTTCCGGGCAACACTGAGCCACGGAGGCTTGTGACAGAAATACCTACCACGAAATTCCCTTTAGCATGAATTTGTAGACAAGCTTGTAGAATTTCGTCGTCGACACATTCAGCAGCGAACAAATTTCTGTTCTCTTGCACTTCTCGAATCGTTTGACCGAGAACTCTGGGATGCTTGGAAGCGAAATGCTCATTCAAGAATCGAATGGCCCTTCGAGCTTTGGCCATTAAAACCTCGGATTTGGCATTCGACTTATTGTCCTTGATATAATCCAACTCCTGGAAATCAAAAAGAAATATTGAACATTTTGAAATATTCTTATACGATTCAGCTGCAAAGTTCTTGCTCTTACCCTTATGACCGTCCAGGGAACAACTAAAATTGGCCGTTCAAATTTCTGGAACAGGATGTCCCTCGCTTCTTTGACAATTCCCAAATTGGATAAAAAAACATTTGTATCTATAACGATATAAACTTTGGAAGTATCTTTGCTGGAAACGTTTAAATTGTTTTGAGGTAACGAATGGTCTTTGTTCACATCGAACTCCGCCGCTACGAGATTCCTAACACCTTGGACCTGGAAAAATAACAAACTGAGATAAGAAAAATTCTTTTGCGATACATATAACTTGTAAAAAAATGAGAAAGTACCTCGAAAGTGATCTTTTCCACTTCTATGGGCTCCCAATCCATTTCTTCATAGAACGAATTGCTGTTGATATCGTCCACGATAGTCTGAGGTGTGACTTCGCTTTCGACAACCTTCTGTTTTTGTTTAGGAGCCGCCAAAGATTCAAGAAGAATGTCAGAAGCTTTCTTTTGCGATTCCTTCGAAGTTACCGTGTTATACTTCATGTCGATCACTTTCAATCGTTTCTTCGAATTCTGGTAAGAACTCGGAAGGGAATTTTTCTCCTTCGTTTCAGCAGTTGCTTTCTTATTCTTGGCT
Source organism: Gasteruption jaculator (assembly GCA_949825005.1). Taxonomy (NCBI): domain Eukaryota; kingdom Metazoa; phylum Arthropoda; class Insecta; order Hymenoptera; family Gasteruptiidae; genus Gasteruption; species Gasteruption jaculator. Next base: position 2,478,569 of record OX463763.1, on the reverse strand, counting down.
TCATTTTCTTCCTCTTGTCTTTCCTTATCCAATTGTTTCCTGAGTTTGTCCAATCTTTCATTAGCAATGTTTCTCTTCAGCCTCAAGACACTCTCCCTCTTGCCATCGACGTTGCCGTTCTCTGTGGGAGGTTTGACAATAGGCAATACTCGACTTATTCTCCTGCGACCAGGAATGGGAAAGTCCGTTTTGACTTTTGGCAAATCGTCCACCGTAGTTTTTGGAGATGATTTCTTTGCAGAAGCTACGGTTTGGGAAATACCAGCTTTCACCGTGGGTTTCGTAGGGGAAATCGAAGATTTGTTCTTGGTTGTAGTCGAGGGAAGCGATTTCGACAGTCGTTGCTGAATTTTCTCTCTGTACTTCTTCATTTCCGCAGTCTCGATACTTGTCTTATTTGGAGCAGCAGCGGGAAGGCTCCTTTTGGCTTTTAATTTTTTCCTGGGTGAAATATTTGGAGGTGCCAGTGGGGGTGTCAAGGGCCTCGGTGGGTTGCCATCATCCCCTTCGTTTTTACGTTTTTGCGCATTCTGTTTCTATGTAGGACAAAGTTCAGTTTGAGAATCGCATCCGTATTAAGATCTCCTCGTTTAATTATTTACTTCGAAATAAATAAACTTATATGCAACACTGGAGCATTAACCCTTTGCGTTAAGAGGTAATATCGCTGGGGCGTTATATTTATTTGAATTATGAATTTTGAGTTTTTAAAAATAGAATACAACAACTAAATAAAGATTTTTTTCGTTTGGCGCCGGAAAAATCTTTATGTACGACACCAACGTGGTACCATCGGCGCTTGCCTGATAGTTTTCGCATGGCACCAAAATGGTGTCACGGAACGGCATAGTGTTAATAAATAGTCGAAAGAAAAACAATCAATAAAACTACAGGCAATTGATTTTATACTAAAACTAGTAAAGTAAATTTTAAATCGAGCAAAATTTCATGAGAAATATACATATATATACTCATTCGTCATGATATAACTTAGGCATATTTGTCTTAAACCGATTCATTATTAGTAACAAAAAAATAACTAGTCGAGTAATATGTAATGTTACCCTTATTTACTTTTGGCTTACTTATATTGATGTTGATAATGTTATATATTCTATTTTATGATGAGTTTTGTATGCAATGTATCTTATTTACTGGCATTCGCATCCTACTAATTCAATCTAATTTGGGTTGTTTCCTTAAGGGGAGAGGGTCAAGTAAAATTAAAAATTTTGACCTTTTTTTTTACTTAGAAAATTAGTTGGTACTTTTCCGTTAGCCTGGCGCAAATGTCGCCAGGGCTTACAAATTCACCAAGCGTTGCCGGCCGCCTTACGGTGGCCCACTTTAAAATTATTAGCAAAACCCTAGCAAAACCGCTATAAAAGAATTGGCTGTTGCATGGGTTTTGCCAGAGTTATGCTATTCATGTTAAAGCAACGTTGCACCCGGCTAATGGAAAAGCACCAATTAGTTTACCATCTGGAGAATTTGCTCCGACTATTTCAGTTAAAAATTCTAAGTCTAAGTGTACCTACAGTGTCGTTAAAGTGATGCGCTCCGAACGATACGGAGCACAGATATACACTTTGAACGCCTTTTTCTCGAAGTGCAAAATTTCGCGTGCCGTGCAATGGGGCTTAGAGATTTCTCAGCCGATTGCTATGAAATTTTTAACAAAATATTCGGTAAACTATTCTCCTTCGCATCAACCTAAAAGTTTTTATAAAAATTGAAATAAACAATGTTTTTAATCATTTTTTTATAACGAGATTTTGCGACTTCTTTTTTAACGTGGCGTGGAATTTTTAATTTTTAATTTTTTTGTTTCAAATGGGTTCATGCAAAGCGTATTACTTTATTTTAACGAAAAATTGATGGATCTTTGATTTCAGATAATGAGAGCGATCTGTGCGTCGCACAGCGCATTTTCGAGAAGCAAATTTCAAACAGCTGCTGTTCAGTAATCTATGAATATTTTTCCATGAAAAAATTTATATAGGTTATTTAGATACTATAAAATAACAAATAATTAGTTTCAAATAAATATATATTACACACTCTTCAAAAATAATTCGAGAAAAAACGGTTCTTTACTTGACCCTCCCCCCTTAAGATGTGTCCATTATATATAAGGAAGTTATTACTTTCTATAGTCTTTTCATGCTTACTTCATGTAAATATTTACTATTAACCTCTAGAGGATGGGGATTTTTACGTTAAAATTCGCCTTTTTTTTACTCGATATTTGTACATAAAATCAAACAATTTGTCATGTCGATTGCCTGACAAAATTGGTGGTCGAAATTTCGACCACTCCTGTCTCAAACGTAAAGTTCAATGTTAAAAACTTGATTTGGCGAGTTAGGAGTGCTTTCCTACGTAATTGGATGCGCTGAATACGAAAAAAATAATGAAAAATGTCCAGGAGACATCCTTGACCTTGAAAATTGCATTTCAGGGTGAAATTCATTGCTTCTTTTATTTTAGCCCGAAAATGGTATCTTCACGTTTTTGTATGCGTTGGATGCAGAAAAATATCCGTGTCTATTATAAATGTCATTCGCAAGAAATGTTATCCTCGAAACAACTCGAAAATATTATGATACTTGAGTGGTCGAAATATCGACCAGTCCCATCCTCTACAGGTTTATGTAATAGGCCAAGGAAATAATAACATCCAAAAAATCTCATATTATTTCAATTGAATACATTGACACACGAAATGGAATGAACATAAAGTACTTTATTATATAATCCAAGAATTTGTAATTAATTTTTGCACAAAACTAAATTGTTACTATTTCGCACAAAGATTGAACGACATTTGAAAATTCTTGTTCGATACATGGATGTAAGGACACGAGCCCAAGGAAATGATTTTCTTATGTAATCAAAGAATCTGTAATTCGTTTTTTATGTTACCAGTTTTTATTTATGTTTACTCAAACTAAAATAGAGAATTATCGACTTGTCAATAAACAAAAAATAGTTGGTAACAGAATTCTTCATAAAACAACTAAAGTAAACACTAAAATTGGGTTTATGCGCAAAAGAAGAAAAATGAAGGTATGTACATTAACCACGCTTGTGTATAAGCTTAAAATTTTAACTAAATTCTTTCTTACCTGATTGTGACTATTTAGTTGTGGTTTATTCCAGGTTTTCACCCCAGTTTTGGTATTGAAGTAATAAGTTCGATCTGGGTAGGTTTTTGAAGTAACCTCGATCCATCCGTCTGACAATATTATTTTCTTCATGATTACAATGTCGCAATGGATTTCTTCATTGGAAAGAGGGAAAGAAACAAAATTGGAGATTCAATGAATATGCGCGGTATTAAAATCCCTCTCGTCGAAAGGCTTACGCACTTTATTGTTATTAATTACAAAGCCTTTTTTAAGTCCGTGTTTTGCACCTTCTCCAGTGAAGTACAGTCCATCCAAAAACGTATGACGTACAGCGCAAAGTGCAAAGAGGGGACTAAAGTTCTAACCTCAAATGATAATAATACTCATTTAGTGTGTATTAGTGCGTATGGGTGTGTACGCGCTATGCGGATTATGTTATGTACCACTGTGTACCACTGGGAGCTGCAAAGTTGGCACTCGCAACGGCAAGTAAAGTAACATGCATTTGCGACTGTTGGCCAATAAGAGGAACTTCTGCGCGTTATTTTTATGTATGAGAAACTGTAGATGCGAATCTACAGCCAATCAGAGCCAAGTGCCAATATCTCAGCTCCCAAAAGTGGTTATCAACGCTTATAAATAATAGCATGATAAGCGATCGTAAGTTCGCGTAAAAACTCTGCACCCGCTGACGTCACAGACGATAAGCGGCATATTTGAATAGAGCCACTCTGTGGTAATCATTTGTAAAATAATTTTGAGGAGATATATCGTTTGAATGTAATATTTTATTCATTGAAACATTTTAACCCCTTCAGAAAATATTTATTTAGCTTTACAAGTTATATGATTGTTAAATACAGTATAATTTTAAAAATTTATGAAAAAAGATATATATTTAAAACACCATACAAAAAATATATAAATGTAATACATATTCAAAAAATAATTGAAATATTCTATAGACTAAAAGGAAATGCTTTTCTTTTTTTTTAATTGGTTTTTATGAAGAAAAAAAAGCATAAAAAATCTAGTTTTCTCCAAATATAAAATAAGGGTCGCAACCCCTTGGTTCATAAACACACCTAATATCTTCGACTTCTTATGACAAATATTTTCCACTTTGTTTTATTAAAAAATATTAATTAAAAGCCGAGATATGATAAGAAAAAACCATTTTCGGATAAAACTTTAGGGGTGGTTTTACCCCTTTAAAGTGGACGTCGGCACAGAAAGAAAAATACGTGTCTCTTATTTTTTCGAGTACTACAACATATCAAAAAATTATTGAAATCGGTGAGATTGGGTTGGGAACCCTTCCTTGTGAGTGGTTTGGTTCGTTATAAAGCTACGTGACACGATTAGGATTAAAACTGTCCCTTATTAATTTCGCCATGCTTTTTAGAATTCTCCCATGTCCCATCTGTCCCATCTGTCCCATGTTCCATACTTCCATCTGACAGATCCCAATTCCTCACGCTAGCACATAATTACCTAGATTTGCGCAAGCGCAGTAGGGCGTTTCCAATTCAATATGGTGGAGTTGGCAACTCTGTACGCGTGTCACTTCAGCGTGTAAGCTACAGATGTAACATGTATATACAGAGTTCATAACAACAAGTATATTAGATTTAACAGTAGAATTATACCAGACTGTTAAAAACTGTGAATCCAAAAAAGAAGAGAAAGAAAAACGCATTGGGTTAAATTCCTAAGAAGGCAAACTCTAATAAAAAATATACTGAAAATACAAGACTTACAATAATTAACGAATTTGCGACACTATTGTTTTGCAGATATTCCACTCAAGTGAAAATATTCTTATAAAAGAGGAATCTCTTTTGAAAATCTTATAAAAGAGTAGTTCTCTGCTAGTTTCTTGTATTTATTCAATTATCAAAAAAATTTAATAGCATTCCTATATCAGTTACACAGCTTGAAACTTTCGAAGAATTGACCCACTCTGTTTAATTTTACTGGAAGCTCACATTTACTTTACTTATAATTACTAATTTTCAATTACCCATACCATCGAAGCAAGGAGAAAAAAAGATTTCTAACTCTACGATTGGACCCGAGTGGGACGAGGCTTCACAATGACAATAAAACTGAACGTTAGAGACAAATTGGAAGACGACACCTTGGATTTGAGCCTCTGCGACCTACAAGAAGTGCCTGTACGAGAAATTGTAAGTTCTAACTTTGGGTATTTCAATTTCCAAAAACTTTCCAACTATTTTCTTTTGATCTCTAGAGGGCCGGCGCATCATATATGCAGTGGTCCCGTGATCGGTACTTTGCGAATGACGATTATACGATACCAAATACCTTTTTTTTCAACCAAAATTGCGATACTTAAAATCCTAGTACTCTCACGGTTAATTGTTATTAAGCCTTTTGCTATGGCGGTCCTCATCACAGAGTGCCTTGCGCGGAATGGAGCACAGTGCCAAAAGTGCGAGCTTTAAGCATGTGCAGTTTTCAGCATTCGGGGCCAAGACTTTTGTCTCAAAAACGATGTTGTAACATTACTTTCAAAAACAAAATGATTTCTCTTCATAATTTTTCAATGAAAATATTTCTAATTCAATGATATAATTAATATTTTTACATTACATAAAATGATGGAAAATGTCTTGTAGTAAGACGTATTAAGTTAATACGATCAGACTTGTTAACTGATTATGACCAGATTTATTTTTTGGTTCCATTTCTGTAATAGATGCGATGGGTGACTGTAGTCACCCCTCGTGTATGAGCGGCGTTTTGTGGCGGGTGACTGTAGTCATCCTCAGTAGCGAAAGGGTTAATCTAATAGTATAACATTCTTTTTTGGTCCTTTTTGATTATACAGATATTAAATATATGATTTGTTTTTTGAAAATTTTAAAGTTCTAGGAACCTTTATATTCGAATTTTAGACTGAAATAAAATTTGTTACAAATTTCGTTATATCTCACCCATCGTTATATCCTAAAATCAACATATTTAGAAGATTGTATTCTATAAAAAGAATCAAATATCAAGATACAAAAATAATCTTTATTTTTATCTAATTTCTTTCAGGCATCTATTCGTCGAGCAACGACTGTAGATCTTTCCAACAATCAACTAGTAACTTTACCGGTAGGTAAACAAAAATAAATAACTGTACCATAATGAGAAACGTAATCTAATCTTTGTGTCAAAATACTTAAGGTTTACGTATATATATAAAAGTATTTTATCGGTATATCAACAAATTTCATTGATATCTTACAAGTAACTGTATTATTTCAAATGTGGAACAACTAAAACCACTTTTAAAATTATTTCATCTACTGAAAGATAATTTATAATAATAAAAATTGCTTTCATAATTACAAATACAATTATTTTCTTCGTTTGACTAATGCGGCGTTTCCAATGAATAATAATATTTTATTTATACATTTTCCTTGCAGAGAAATTTTGTAACGCTGACACAAATTGTAAAATTGGATCTTAGTAAAAATATGTTAATCGAGATTCCAGAAAACTTTGGAGAAATGAGACAATTGAAGCATTTGGATCTTTATGGCAACCAGGTAGGTATTGATTAATCTAATGCTAGTTTATGAAATATTATTTTTGTCATTGAAAGTCGATTGTAAATGAACATTAACTTTGTTTGGGATATTTCTTTCAAGAGCCACATCCATGTTAATTAGAAAAACGCATTTAAAGTTCGATATTCAGTTGAATCATAAATGTTCAACTGATAAATTTGTTTCAATTTGAGAATGTTGTTTCGATTTATATTGTAACAACATTCTTTGAGGTAGAGAAATATCGAAATAATTGCGTTTCTATAAAAATTCGAGAAAAATTTTCTATTTTAAAGTATTAAGCCATTTATGGTTCTAATTAAATTTATAGTTATTAATTATTTATTGTCAATAATAAACAACGCCCAAAAATTTCTTGAGACGCGTGCACACTAAATTCTGACTAGATACAACACAAAAAATATTTGATAACGATTTAAAAATGATTACGCATTTTTATTTAACTTTCTGAGATGCGAATATGGTCGCAAAATAATTTTTAAAAATATATTTTTTTTTTTGAAAAAGCATTAAAAAATATGTATTGAATTTCACAGATAAGCAGGCTGCCGTTAAGTTTGGGGGACCTGAAAAATCTGAAATGGTTGGATTTGAAGGACAACCCTTTAACACCAGCGGTGGCAACAGTAGCGGGACCTTGTAGTAACGCCAGTGATTGTCAAGCATGTGCAAGAAACATCGTGGCATATTTATCCAATGCAAGGGAAAAGATAGAGGAAGAGAAGCAACGAAGGTCCATAGCTGCTGCTGCTTCTGCAGCTGCAGTTTCCACTGGTAAAGACAATTCCATGAAAATTGCCAGATAATCCGTCTTTTTTTTCATTATTATTTTACTAAAATAACTGTGATGTTTTTCTTTCACGAAAATTTGTTCCTGGGAAATCTTTGTACCCAAAAAGAAACTCAGGGAAAGAAGGAAGGGAAGAGAAAGAAGAAGAAACCAAATGCCGAGAAAATTATTAACAAGGACACGAGCAACTTGCAACAAATAGAATTGGAAAAAAGGAAAGCAACGTGTTGCAACAACGAGAAGTCACAGAGACAGAATCAATTCGGTGGTGAATCAAGCAACACTGCTGGTAATTATAGACTTTCTATTTTTCGGCGAAGGAATTATTCAAGTAGCGGAGATGCTTTCAAAAATATTGTAAGAATATTCCCTATTTTAGCTTTGAAAAATATTTTAATTGAATTTGTAATTGTGGGGGTAATATTTCTGGAAAATGATTGTAATGTGGTCGAAATTTTCTCAATTATTAACAAATTTCAAAGCAATCTTGTTGCAATATTTTCAAAATATTGCAACACATCTTTGGGGAATGATTAAACAGTATTCTTCTTAAGGGATTATACGCACTTAGAAGGCCGAAAAAAAGGCGATTTTTCAAGAATTTTTCCTGGAGAGACATTTCAATTTATTAATTTCAAACTTTGTGCATATATTGTAGTAGTCTTTGACTACTTTCTCAATTTTTTGGTATACAAATAATCATTCTGACAGCAGCTGCAGCCAATCTCCGGGAGCACCTCGAAAAAAAAAAACACGTTTTGCGGTGAACAAGATTTCTCAAAAACGGCTAAACCGATCGGTCTTAAATTTTTACACGAGCTTTATAGATATGTTATCTAGTAATTGATCGTTGATTTTGACTCTACGACAAATATTTTTCATTTCATGAACAATTTCGCGAGCAAAATTCTCATGAAAAATTGATATTTCCGCTTTACGAAGCCGCCATATTGTTAAAAATTAGTATTTTGCAAAACCCAACGATCAAACACGAGGTAATACATTATGTTAACGAAAAATTTTTGGTTTTTTTATTTCCGATAACCCAGTCCCGAGATATCGTGCTCACCGCAAAACGTGTTTTTTTTTCGAGGTGCTCCCGGAGATTGGCTGCAGCGGCTGTCAGAATGATTATTTTTATACCAAAAAAATTGAGAAAGTAGTCAAAGACTACTACAATATATACACAAAGTTTCAAATTAATAAATTAAAATGTCTCTCCAGAAAAAATTCTTGAAAAATCGCCTTTTTTCGGCCTTCTAAGTGCGTATAACCGCTTAACTACCTCCTTTTCCACTTTCATAGGAGCAGTTGGTGTTTTATTCCGAGCCTTTTTCTGGATAATAATGTGGCTACTATTTCTGGGAGTTCTAGTATTACTTGGATTATCGGTATTCTTCACTTACGACGAACAGAGATCGAAACAACTCTTGGATTATGCCGAAAGTCAAACCGGTTTACCGATGAAGCATTACAAAGAATTAAGTGTAAAGCTTGCGAAGGATGCAATTGACAATGTTCGATTATGGAGTGGAGAAGCTCGAAATATTATATTTGACGCTTGCACGAGATACTTTGGATCGAAAGGAAACAAAAATGAACTCTAAAGTGACTTTTTTGACTGATCAATAAAATTTTTAATACACTCTTCTTCTTTTTTTCGCTTACTATAGAAAACTAGGTTTAGACTTAACGATTTACATTTGGTTGTTTGGCATATAATCGCAAATGAAAGAAAAACGATGTCTGTATCGTTTACAGGGAAATTTTCTTCATTTTACAATTTTTCTCGATTTTTACTTTGATTGTTCAAACTTTACTATTTTTGACATTCTTATTATTTTATTTCGCTCCACGTTATGTAATACAAAAAATGGTACTCTCGCGAATTCGCATTTACGGATATAATTATTGCTATGAATTTCGAAAGATTTTGTCAAACTGTAATCTCAAATTTTTCGGCTTTCGAAAGTTTCACGTATTGGAACTTTTTATCGTAAAGGAAGACTGTAAAATAGCAAAGACTGATACAATTCAACGAAAAGACTAATTCATTTCGCAGACTCATCGGTTTTTGTCTTTTATCTTTCTGTAGAATTCTAAAAAAGGGGTTCAAGATTTTGAGTTTACCGCACAATAACGGTTGCAGCTAGAAACTTTTCTGAATGTCTAAAATTTTCTAAAATTTAACAGAAATTTCTCTGAACCTTTCTGAAATTTTTTTTTAATTTCCCTGAATTCAAACAAAGTATGAAAAAAATTGCCAGAGAAAGTATGAATAAAGTTATCGAGGAAGAGTAGAACAATTTTAATAATCTCAGAAAATATTTAAAATCTCCTGAGTTTTTCAGAAAAAATATAGGAACAATTTTCCAGAGAAAATATTAGGGAAATGTTGTTAGACGTTAAAAAAATCTCAAAGTTTCGAAAAAATTCAAAGATTTTTAGACAACAATTTTCAATAATTGAATGGGTCACCTCAAAAACGGTACAAATTGCAAATAGTTCAAAAACCCCTGAAAATGAAACAATTAACCTGATTTTTTAAAACAATTTTTTAAAAAATGGATATTTTAAAAAACTCCATCAGGTTTTCTTTTTTCATTTTCGGGAGTTTTTGCAATTTGTACCTTACAACGTTTTTGAGCTGACCCATTCAATTATCATTTTACTGAAAAATCCAATTTTTCTGTAAAAAAACAACTGTGCGAATCTATTTCAGTCCTTATACCTCCGAACCCTTATTTCATTTTCAAAACACCCTGTACAATTTTGAAATTCCTTTCCGAAATTCCACCAACTTCTAATCGAGCTACTCTTTTTTTGGTTTCAACAATCACTCCCGTTTTCACGAGTTGCCATGCTACTTTGGTTCTTATTAGCCGTTAAAATAGGCACAGTTTTACCCAAGCTGCTTTCCATGCGATTGATCAGCTTCTGGAAGGAATTCATCCGAACGTGGATGGCACCCTCTTGAGCATCTTCGTTGCAACCGCTGCTGTTTCCACTGCTGACCTTTTTCTCATCCTCGTTCCAGGACCCCAAGCCCTTGCAGCTTTTCCGGGCACTGCCGAATCTGTTCCAAGGTCTCTTGGAACCATCGACCTCCTTCCTGGGCCTGGTTTTGAAGTCTCTCAGGATCGCGATATCATCGTACAGCTCTTCCTCCTTGCTTTTACCCCGAACGTCAGTCTCTTGCTGCTGAACCGCCACGACAACTTGAACCTGCGAACGTGGTCTTTGGTAGTGCTCGTCCTCGTCCTCCACCTGGACCTGGACCTGAACCTGGACCGGTTCTTCCTTGGTCCGAGTCTGAACCGACAAAATATCGTCGTACAATTCCTCCACTATCGGAGGCTTCGTGTAAATGGGTCTCGGTGGGGGAGGACAATTGTAGTCGTTGTTCCCGGACGCGTTATCCTCCAGGACATCGCCTCGAATCTCGGACACGTCGTCGTAAGTCGGTAGCACAGCTTCGACGACTTTGGGTTCGTTCTCGACCGACAAACTTTTGGCTTTTCGCTTGGATTTCTTCGAGTCACCCTTGGATCGGTTTCTGACTCGGTCCAGAAACGATCGCTTGGGATTCGGGGTCTCTTGACTGGCCTTCTCCTTGTTGTCCACTTGCAAATTTTCCACGTCGTCGTAAGAGATCTCCTCGGGGGTGTCGGGGAACCCAGAACTCCCGGTCTTGGATTTCACGTCGTCGTAGATTTCCGTCGCCCCTTTCTCCAGCTTCTGTCCCTCGAAGACGTCGTCGTAGGTCTCTTCGGCCCCTTCTTCCACCTTTTCTTCCTTTTCCGGGACGTTGTCCGTTGCTTTCTCCAGCTTGATTTCCCCTTTATCCTCTTTATCCCCACGTCGGGGCTTCCCATTGTCGTTGTTCGAAGGTTTGAAGGTGCTCAGAGTGGTTGGACCCCGAGACAGAGCTTCCACGTCGTCATAGGTCTCAATATTTTTTCGTCCTCTCGTTTCTCCTTGGTCCCCCGCATCCTTTTTCGAGGGGGAAACGTTCTGATACCCCTTGAAGTCTTCGATGCGGTGATAAATGTCGTCCTCGTCGTCATCCAGGGCATTATAGGCCACGCGAACGGTTTCCTCTGTGACTGGTAACGATGGAAGCTTGCGGGGACTTCGAGACGGTAACGGTGGAGGAATTCCATTTTCTGGCGGTAAATTTTCAGCTAAAATTCGATTTTCCGCGTCGATCTTCACTTTCAAGGACTTTTCGGACAAAGCAGGTGGTGATTTCGATGGGAATTCTTGGCCAAAAGTTTCTTCTGCAGGATTTTCCTCCTGTTCTGTAATTTCCTTTTGTTGCAAGGGAATGCTACAGTTCTCGCGTTCCACTAATCCAATCTGGCAGATTTTGGACACCCAGCGTTCCATGTCCTTAGGCGTAGATGCTACGAACTGAGTAAATGAGAAAGGAGTAACTTAATGTTGATTGTTTAAATAAGAACTATTCGATACATACGTCGTTTGTTATTAAATTATTAGAGAGTTGTGATAGGCAAGAATGCAAAACTTATCATCAGCGATAATTAGGATAAATATTTTCGATGATTATTGTCGTGACACATATTGTTGATGGACTTACAAGTTGTAGTCCATACGGAGTTGATCAATTGATCGATTGAACAATTTATTAGGAATCCTAATAAATTAGCCTTGGAATCCACGGGGTAATAGAATTAGTAATTTAATGGGTCACCTCAAAAACTGTTGTAAGGTACAAATTGCAAATTGTTCAAAAACCGCCGAAAGTGAAAAAAGGAACCTGTTGGATTTTTCTAAAACAATCCATCCATTTTAAAAGAATTGTTTAAACAAATCTATCAGGTTATTTTTTATCATTTTCGGCGGTTTTTCAACAGTTTGCAATTTGTACCTTACAACGATTTTGAGGTCACCTATTCAATTACTAATTCTATTGCCCCATGGATTCCAAGGTAACAGAAATAGTAATTGAATGGATCACCTCAAAACTATTATAAGGTACAAATTGCAAATTGTTCAAAAATCCCCGAAAATGAAAAAAATAACCAGATGGATTTTTTAAAACAATTCATCCATTTTAAAAAAATTGTTTAAACAAATCTATCAGGTTATTTTTTATCATTTTCGGGGGGTTTTCAACAATTTACAATTTGTACAGTCACCAAAGGGACAATTTTTATATATATTTTGTAAAATTAAGTATTCATTCGAGCATAGGAATTCTGTGAAATCAATAATAATTCAATTAACCGGATTAATTTCTTTTTAAACAAACCTGTAACGTTTTATTCCCAGGCGAGAAAATCTCAAACGCCGACTCCGCGCGTTTCTGATCACGAGGATTGGTATGGGATGCTGGACGAGCCATGTATCCACGTATAGACATTACTTGTTGCGGTCTGCTGTCTTTTTCACTTCCATAAATTAGTAAATGGGACCCGACCAGACCTGAAAGCAAATTAATCCGAAATATTACATAAGATTTTTATTTACATGTGGGCAAAAAAAGCCTAGTAAGAAAAGCCCAACCATTTGGCGTAATAATTAATTACTTATTATTTACAAGACCATTAACATAAATGAGAATTTTATATTATAAGTTCCTTTTTTTTTATAGATCAGAATATTCCTTTCTTTTTGAATGTACTCTCTTATATATTTCGATCTTTTTTGTTGTAAATGCTCCTCCGTAAATAGGTATAATTGTTCTTAGCTGTCTAATATTTATACACAATTGGTGATAATGTTGAATGTTTAATAATAATGGTTAAAAATAATTTCTTTTAAAATCTCGGAAAATTCTCCAGATTTTTATAGAAATTTCTGATTATTATATATATATATATATACTTTTATATGTAACTTTTATTAATATAATTTCAATAAATTATATAAATCAATTTATTCAATTTTCAGGGATTTTAAAAGTTACGCACAAACGTTGGTAAATTGGTGACGTAACAATTCTTGACGGTACACACAAAAAAGTTAATCCGTTCAAAGAGAGTCAAAATAACCATAGAATTTCCATAACGAGTACGACCAATTGGAGGATTTCAATAATACATATACAGGGTGTTTCGCCACTCCTGGGCAAAAATGAAGGGGGTGATTCCTGGGGGCAAAATAAAACGAAAATGAAGAATAACGATTTCGCGTTTATGCTTCGTTAAACGTTTTAGTGCCAGAGGTCTTTTTTTGTTTCCAAATAAAAAATTGCCAAGCGGGGCAATAGCGCTCTTTTTATTCCTCTTTTAAAAAATGCTAGCTTTTTTGGACATGGAACAGAAGAAGCGCGATCGCGCTGCTTGGCACTAAAACGGTTAATTATTTATTGACAATTAAAAATTTGCCTGTCGAACGGCAATTTTCCATGTGTGACTTTTCGCTTAAAAAATGCGAGAAAAAAGGATATGTAGTAATCGCTTTGTCTTGGTATTACAAGATTTGCTACTAAAAATAGTTTTGGTTGATTAAGGTTCGAGCGTAACTTGTGAGTCAAAATAATGTTTAAATTTTTTTTTACTTTCAGTCTTCCCAATATTCGTCAAAATTCTTTATATTAATTTAAAATAATTTGAGCAATTTAATAATTGATGATTTTTACTTATTTAATAAAATAAAGTAATAAAATGACTTTCGTATTTATTACTTGCCGGATTAAATAAACAGATTTGGCAACAGCGCGTTTGATTATACCCATTACAGAATTTGAGGTTATACATATACCAATGTGTACATACCTATTATTTTCTATAGTTTCTCTCTCCGTAACTATATTTCTATCCTTTTCTTTTCTCTCAGCTGTTGACGCAACGTTGCCAAATCTTTATTCGAATAAATATCTGATGATAAACGAGTTAAAAACATAAAATTTAACTTGAAATATTTTAAAAATTATATCGGTAATGTATTATTATTATATTTTTTTTTATATTTTACAATAATCCAAGTTTCTTGTGTATAGTTTTTTATTCGTTAAAGTTGGGAAGTTAATATTGAAAAAAGTAATTAAAGTCTCGACTAAAGTTTTTCCGCCATAAGAGCCCGTGTATAAGGAGATAAAAAATGTGATTTTTGAAATTTAATATCTAAGTAACTAAACGGTGAATCTTTTTAAAATTTTGGGATTAGATAAATGACGTATTTATTTATACGTATATTTAATTTCAAAGCTCAAAGTTGGAAATTATTTTTTACATTAGATTCGCTCGAACCTCCTACTTAAAAAATTTAATATATAAATGTATTTGTCATTACCAATCCAACAAGGGCGGTACTGCTCAAACATAAAAAGCTTCTTGCCGTCTTTGCGAAATAAAGGTCCACATATGTGACACGTGCTTCTCATTTGAGAGGCAGAAATAGTGTTATAAATCTCCACGAGAATATTCTCCAACTCGTTCTTTTCTTCTTGCGAGTGAATGACTAGAGGATTGTCAAAAGTTTCATAGTAATAATCTTGACGTCGATTCGGCTGATTGCCTTCGTTCTTTTCGTTATTTCCTTCGGATTTGATGTATTCCTCGTCCTTTCTTTGTATCAACACGCCTTTGCCGGCATTCATTTCTAAATAAGGCTCCGGCGAAGAGGACGCCAAACCGGAAACATTTCCATAACTTAATGCTAAAGTATTTTTTGAGCGTTGCAGCAAAGTTTCACGGACGTTTTCCAGAGTTTCCGGTAACTTCACTTCCCCGAGGCATTCCAAAAATTCAATGAGCTCTGCAATCAATGAAATTCAAGTCACTCTTAGCAAATTATTCATTTCCAACTTTTCACTTATTGGGAGACAGGTATTTTTTCGAGAAAATTTGACTTTTTCTGCGTTAAATGTTTAATACAAAAATGAATTCGTCTAATTCATGCAATTTTTTATAAAAGTTACATAAATTAGACCTTCAAGAACCTAAATAGCGCTTATACGAACTAAAAAGTTGTAAGGTACTTAAATGAGAAATGCAGGGAAAAAAGGCATAGGTGGGACGTATACGTCCCACTGCTTCCAAAAGGGTCAATAATATCCAATAATGTTATAAATAATGTTAAATATATAATGTAAACAAATATATTAATAATAATAAACATAAACATAAATAAACATAATAAACAAAATATATTATTATATATAATGTTAAATATAATAATTTAATATTATATATAAAAATCTGTAATAACTATGAACAAATAAAGTTGAAGAACCACAATTTTTTAAAAATTAAATCCAGCTCTTCCTTAATTAAGAATCTCGTAACTAAAACAAAATTTTTATGTAATCTTAAAAGACTGTAGTATTATAGAGAATTTTTTCAAATTTTCTTAAGAGACCAAAATTCAAAAATAAATAAACAATTTGACAAAATTGAACAAGAATTGAAAATTTAGTCCTTCTTTGAGCAATAATGTTTTCTAAATGCATAATTTTGATTATTCGTTTGACAAAAATCCGCTTTTTTAAAAACCTCTAGCCTACTAATAGTTATGTGACAACTGTAATTATTAGAAACAAATGAAATTGAAAATTCATAATTTTGTTTACTTTAATTAAACCCTCTCTTAACACTTTGCCGCCCGCACGTCTGATCGGGATTCTTGGGTTTGGCGCCGGTATGAATCTTTAGTACGACACCGACGTAGTGCCACCGGCGCTTGCCCGATACTTTTCACACGGCACCAACGTGATGCCACCGGGCGGCATAGTGTTAACTAACAATCATACAACTCCAACAAAAATTTCTATGTAATTTTGACACACTATCGAATCGTATGGAATTTTCCCAAATTTTTGGACAGGTCCGATTTTTCAGAAATAAATAAACGTTTTTACATTTTTTTGCCAAATAATTGAAAGTTTAGAATTTTGTTTAAGAACAATGTTTTCTAAATACATGAATTGCATTATGCATACAATTACAAAAAAATATCCCATGTATTTTTATATTTCTTAGCAAGTACATTTTTTCAAAAATGAGTAAACCTTTAATAATTAAAAACAATTAAAAAAGCTTTATTTTGAGAAACAATGTTTCCTGAATACAAAAATTCGATTATTCCTATCACTTTTGAAATTTTGTAGATCACTGACTTCAAACTTTCAATTTAATTTTATCTATTCCATAAATTCTTAAGAATTAGGTGAGAAAATCTGATTCGTAGCTACTTTGACAGCGATCTTGACAACTGTCAATCGTCGAATCTTTTCTCTGACAATGAATAAAAATTTAATTTGAGCTGCAAAGGAAACACTGAGATACCAAATTTCAAAAAAATTCTTCCAATAGAAAAAACGCGCTCCTGAAAGGGTTAATCCTTACCTCCGAGGACACTCGTGAGATCACTTTCCGCGCCCATCACCCGATCCGAGTGATTGCCCTCGTTTAATCGCATTAGTCCTCGGTTTTAATCGCTGCGCCTTATCTGTACGCGCATTTTTGCATTTTTTTCGCATTTATCTCTGCCATAAACGACCAGTGATACTCTGTCGTTCCGAGTGAATCGTAACTTTTTCATTCAGCTACTGAAACCAGAAATCGCAACAATTGCAAGTTATTCGTAATTGCGTAATTCGAAATAAAGAGAAATTGTGTTGAGTGAAGTCCTTCTGGTATGTTTATTACGCAACGAGGGCCTAAAATAGGCGATCATCGCACCAGTCGGGTTTGTCGCCCCTGCAAACCGAGGGCGACAAATGAGACCAGTGCGATGATCGTCTTACGCAAGAGTTACGTGTACTACTTTTTCTAACAAGTGCGTAAATTTGATTTTACGCACGTTAAATGCATATAAGGGACGCTAAATGAATTCTGCACACGTTTAATGAATTATACAAACGCTAAATGAATTTTCGTTTAGCGTGCGTAAAATAAATTTAGACTCTGAATTTTTCGCACGCTAATTGTGTTTTCCACACGCTAAATATATTTTCCGCACGCTAAATGGATTTTATACACGCTAAATGTATTTTACACGCACTAAATATATTTTACCCACGCTAAATGAATTTTACACACGCTAAATGAATTTTACACACGCTAAATGTATTTTACACACGCTAAATATATTTTACGCAAGCTAAATGAATTTTAAACACGTTAAATGTATTTTACACACGCTAAAATATATTTAGCGCGCATAAAACACGTTTAGCATCCGTAAAATACATTTAAGCATGCGTAAAATAAATTTATACTCTGAATTCTACACACGCTAATTGTATTTTACACACGCTAAATATATTTTACACCCACTAAATGTATTTTACACACGCTAAATGTATTTTACACACGCTAAATATATTTTTAACGCACGCTTAATGAATTTTACACACGCTAAAATACATTTAGCGCGCGTAAAACACATTCAGCACCCGTAGAATATATTTTGCGTGCATAAAATATATTATTTACGCACGCTAATTAAATGAGTGCTATGATCTGGTATTTTACGTAGGCAAGTGAGTGCGTAAAATCGAATTTTAATTATATCAAATCAAATTTTTCAATTAATAGGCTATAAAAAACATACAAAATTCAATATTATAATGAATTACTATAAACAGCTTATAATTAGTCATTAGAATTTTATAATATTGCTATTGTAATATTATAAAAAGTATTTGGAATGGTATAATATGCATTTTTTATATCCCCTTCAGACCTGAATTTTTTTTTTTACAAAGAACAAACTTATAGTGTTTGCTTTTGTGTAAATTTACATTTCTGTCGACAAAGTGCAGCGCCAACCGTAGTGATACGTAGATAAAAATTTACATTAACAGGTAAGAAACAATCGTTAACAAGGCCGAACCTGCTGATTATTTTTTTTTAAATTAGAAAGTTAGCGAGTTCATGTACATTACAATATGCAACAGGTCTGAAGGGGACGTATTTTACTTAATAGCAAGAATTTCCGTGGTTACAGATTTCCATAATTTTAACTGAACACTTTTTCTGAAAAATTAAGTAAACTTCAAATATTTCTCAAAAATGTCACAATTTTTCTACTTTTCTCTGAGGACTTCAAATTTCTCCAATTCGGTTTCCTAACTTTATTCATACTTTCTCTGAAAAATGTTTTTATACTTTTTCTGAATTTAGGGTCTTTTAAAGAAATTTAGGGATTTTCAGAAATATCCTGAATGATTCCCAAAAAATGTTTTTACCAAGGTGTATAATTAATGCTCTTATCTATCGATATAAAATTTGAGTGCGTGTGTAATTGTATGATAATCATGATATTCAAAATAAATTTATAAACTGAAATACAGTTAAACCTCTATATAACGGACTAATCGGGGGAGGGGGTGTCTGTTAAAGCTGAAAGTCCGTTATGTAAAAATAGGTTTAAAATAAATCAAAAAACTTTTTTTGGAAATTACACACTGTATTTAGATATAAATAAAAAATACAAAACACAAACCAAAATTCTATTTAATTGTCTTCGGACACTCGTCTTGAAGTGACATTTCTGTTTGCTTTCAGTAATCCTACTTTGAAAAAGGAATCAAGTTTTGTTTGCACTTTTGAAGTTTACTGTTTTTTTATAATCAACTCTCTAAAATTACGAAAATGCGTACAATAATTTTTTTTACATTTGACCAGATTTTTTGTCCGTTATATCCGAAGTCCGTTAAATGGAGGTCCGTTATATCAGGTTTTTAGTGTATTTATAAATTTAAAGTTACTCCATGGAGAGTCTAGAAAGGAAGAAATAAACAATTTCACCACAAGTCTACTAACATAGGACCAAAGTGAATTAACAAATATATTATTTAATACAGAAGACCAACTAATTGTAAGAATCGTATCTCTATTTTATTTTCACGTATTATTATATTTACATGTTATTTTTAATTCTCGAATGTTGTTCCAGACCCTACAGGATGTTATTAAAGCCGATAATTTCTTATCAAATTCTACATCGTTCTTTCCGGCTTCTTCTCTGCTTTATATCTTTATTTACATATAATTACAAATGAAAAAAATGCAGTAAATCAAAAAGATGCAAGAAATTTATATAAACTTGTTGTTTCAAAAGAAATCTAATAAAGGAGGATAAGTTATCTTAGATGGGTGGAATTCATTCTAATAAAAAGATTTATTAGCATTAACAATAGTAATGAGTTACAAGAAATTTTTTAAAATATTACAAGTCAGAGAAAAAAACATAGAAAATAATAAAACCTAATATTTACTATAAAATTACAATTAATGATTAACTTTACATAGATATTTATTGTTTACTGATCGTTAATTTCAATATTTCACGTCACAGGAACAGGCTAACTATTTTTTCCAACTTTTATCAGTATTTTGTTGATTCTTTCCTCAGTGTAAAACGATAAAGTTTATGTAGACCGTTTCTTGAAAATTATCCGGCTTGTAACAAATGATAAAAAAAATTTCCTGTTCCAAATCCAGAAAGAGAATAAAAAATTGTCATTGACGTAGATTTGCGTCAGCGGCTGGGAGGATATTAACTCTTTGAGGGATACATTTTTTAGAGAAAATTTGAGTTTTTATTTGATACAAACATGGAAATGAATTAACCAATTCAATTTTTTGTAAAAGTTGCATAGATTAGACCTCCAAAAAGAGCTTGTATGCGCTTAAAACTGAAAGGCTCAATAAAGAAAGTAAATTTTCTCTTAGAAATTCAAAGAAAAAAAAATAAAATGCGAAATGACGTAGATTTACGTCAGCGGCTCCGAAGGTGTTGATGGTGATTTGAAAAAAGCTTTGAAACTATAAATATAGACTTGTAACGAAATTTTCTTTTGGAAAGAAACAAAAACTGTACAAATAATACAGAAAAATACGTAATGACGTAGAACTACGTCAGCGCCAACGACGTTGATGTGAATGATCTTTTCTTTTAATGAAACTCCGAAATTAAACACTTTATTACACGCCAATAAAATTCTTCGATTTCAGCCTTCGAAGGTCGGAGGAACCTCTTCCTTAAATTGAAAACTTTCAAAATTCGTACTTCATCACTTTTAACGTTGGTACACTACTAGACCTTCAATTCCGAATACACACGCGCATGAAATGCATTGTTTATTTTTTTTGCCTTATTCCGTGACGATTAATTGCGAGTTAATTGTATTTCTTGGTCGTTAAAGGAATGCGAAAAACATGTATACCGTGGTACCGAGTTACATAGGAAGGTGTAGCTCCGAGAGAAGGCTGCACAAAAATGCAGTGTATATGTACTTGGGTGTTGCAAGAAACGCAGCACGTGTTGAACGTTGAAAGACGACTCCCGCGAAGCGAAGAAGCCAAGAAGACTTCTCATAGTTTTCATTTGGTGGCCTCTAATAATGTAAGAGCCATATACGCCTCTCTTTCGCCTCCTCTGTCCTCTTCCAATTCCTTCCCATCCTGCGTTGACTCACTGCTGCATTATTACTGCACATATTCACTCAGTCAATGCTAGAGACAGCTGGTTTGAAGAAATCGGTGAAGAAAAGGATCGGATTTGACATAAATTATCGAACAACTGGAAATCGGCGATTTCTACTGAAAATCCAAATTACTAAATTCATACATTGCTCTCGATTATTTCTAATTAATGCGAATGAAATGTTAAGTATTAGTAATTGCTACTAATTCAAGCAGTATTAATATACTTAATGAGTATCAAGTTAATTTCTAATTAAGTTTTAATTGCTACTGTATTATTTTTACTGCATTCCTAAAATTGAGATTTTTTGTTTATGCTTGACTTCATATTTGAATGTAATTAAAACAAATTGTTGGTTGCTTATTTTTGTTTGATAAATTGTTAAAAAATTGAGAATCGATGATTTCTACTGAATACCTAATTAATAGACTCATAAAATTAGTCTTGACTAATATTAATTAATACTCATTGAATTTTAACTATTAATAACAGCTATTAATTAAAGTACTAATAATTTAAGTGTGATCGAGTTAATTTTTAATGAAGTATCCATTTTTACAGTGTCGTTAGTTTTTGTATTTGATTTCAATTAAAACAAATTATTGGTTGCTTCTTTTTTTTAAATAAATCTTCAAACGATTAAAAATGAGTGATTTCTACTGAAAATCCGATAACTAAATTCATACATTGGTCTCGATTATTTCTAATTAATGCGAATGACATTTTAAGTATTAGTAATTGCTACTAATTCAAGTAGTAATAATATACTTAATGAGTATCGAGTTAATTTCTAATTAAGTTTCAATTGCTACAGTATTATTTTTACTGCATTCCTAAAAATGAGCTTTTTTGTTTATAAGTACTTGACTTCGTATTTGAATGTAAATAATTAAAACAAATTATTGGTCGCTTATTTTTGTTGGATAAATTTTCAAACAATTGAAAATCGATGATTTCTACTGAATACCTAATTAGCAGATTCATAAAATTAGCCTTGACTAATACTAATTATTACTAATTGCATTTTAACTATTAATAACTGCTTTTAATTAAAGTAGTATTAATTTAAGTGCCATCGAGTTAATTTTTAATTGAGTTTCCATTTTTACAGTGTTGTTTACACCAAATTTCGAAAGGTGAGGCATATTTTGTTTAAAATTAGTTTTTGTATTTAATTTCAATTAAAAGAAATTGTTTGTTGCTTCTTTTTTAAATAAATTTTCAAACGATTAAAAATTAGTGATTTTTACTGAAAATCTCATTACTAAATTCATAAAATTAGTGTCAAGTAATACTAATAAACGCAAATAGTACTAATAAATACTAATTAAATTGTAGCTATCATTAACTAATAATAATAATTAAAGTAATATTTATTTAGTTAGTATCAAATTATTTTTGTATTAAGCTTCACAGTGTTATTTTTACTAAATGCCTAAAAATAAATTACATTTTATTTCCATTTAATTTTCAATTGTAATTAAAATATATTTTTGGGTCCCTAGTAATTTAACTACAATTATTTATAAAAACCCAAAACTGGTGCTTGCTGATATTCTTTAAAATTAATTACCGAAATGCTCTATTTTAAGGAAATATAATTAATTGTTCAGATAATTGTTCAGAAATTTGGAACTCATTACTGTACCGATAAAACTTTTATTTTACATATTCTTCTATTTCGTTCATTCATTCATTCATTCATTCATTCACTCGAAATTACCATTACTCCATGCAATCATACCGGATGACCCGCAAGACAATAATAAGTATCCCACTCATACTTTAATTGGCTGTGTCAATTGAAGAAGTGAAAGAATTATGTCGAGACAAATGACAAAGTTCAGCTCCATTTCTTCACCCTTTTTTCCACTTGATTAAGTAGAAGTGACCAAATGTTAGCACAAGAGGAATTTCTTTCTTTACTATTTATGCAAATATATTATGCAACGGATATTTGCATATGGCAAAGTGTTGATTCAAACAATTAATCTTTGTTTTATGAAAAAATAGAAACTAATTTCCGCAAATCAATAATATTAATATATCAAAACTATAATATCTATTGCTCTTGCATATTTTGGTATTTTAATTAGAATAATCGATTCAAATGATTTTTACATCACAGTCAATGCATCTTTTTATGTAAAAATTCAATAGATAACCAATCCAACAATAATATATTCCTTATTGCAATTAAGAAATGTGATATGTGACAAAAATAGAAACAAAATGAACGAAATCTTTCTTTAAAGCGCACACTGCTGCTTTCTTTTTTCAATCTTCTATGTTTAAATATTTATATTTTATTTTTGGTTTCTATTAGTTTAACCGTTTCTTATACATTTCGAATGACAATTTTTTTATACATAAAAAATTCAATTATAAAAGGGGTATTTAAATTTGAGGAAAATAAGATACTGAATTTTTCTATAATTATATTATCTTTTTTTCTGTAGTTATATAATTAGTTTTTATGTGAAATTATTTAAATTGGGTTGATTTAAAATAAGATTTCGTATAATATTGCAATTAGATTATAACTATAAATTGTATATTTAAGCTAATGTTTTTAATTTTCTTTGATAAAAACTGAAATTATAATATTAATAGCGTTAATGTTATAATTTAATATTCGCAACTATTTTATTCCAAATCTTTTATTTTTTCAAATATAATAATCCCTGTCCAACAATTCCAGCAAAACAGCATTAATCGGCCTTTTTCTGTCTTTCTGTGCGAGGAAACGTCGCCGTCAGCACTTGAGTTGAGTTACCTAAATTCTTAAAATTGCTCATATTTCACATATTATGTGTTATATATGTCACTCGATGGTGAGGCTCGTTATAAATATGTGCTTATTCAATTTGAATTACAAGCATTTGATTTCAATAAAGCAGATCGAATATTATTTATATTATTGATACATTGAATAAAAAATATATAGAAATGATCATAAAGATTGTGGATGTCCAGAAGTATCAACGTTTTCAAGATGTGCATGTTTTATGATCTTGTATAAAAAATTAACAGCAGAGTACAATGTCCCTTTGAAGATTTAGAATTGTGAGCCCTTTGTAACAGATTCGAGTGTCTATATTTGCTTCTTTAGTGATTCCTCATATATATGCTTATAACTTATTTTTAAAACTTAAGAGGTCGTTAACCCGAAACTGTATAAACATCTATGTTATTTCCTAAAAAGAAGCAAGCTGCAAATATAAAATAACTTAATATTAATAATTTTATATTATTAATTATATGAGTATTTGTGTGTTTTCGAATATTACTCATAAATGCTCATGAATGCGCTTGAAGCAGAACCCCCAAGCTCTACTGTTGTGAACTTGAAGCCTATTTTAATTTGCGCTCGGCGCTACCGGCGGCGCCAGTGTCACTCTTTTACGTGCCATTGAGCTCATATTCTGTGTAAGTTTATTCTATGGTGTATGCGTCCAGCAAAATTTGAACGTTATAGAACCACATTGAATGCATTGAATCACATGTGACTACATGGAACATTACACTGACCGTTACTGGCTGTTACTGTCGGGAACTGAACAGAATTGAACGAAACCGAAGATATCACCATGGATGTTGACAAGAGGTAAGTAGTCATTATTTTGATAAAAATACTAAAGAATTATTCAAAATGATTTAAGCCGGGTTTTATTAACACTAGAACTACCACACCAGTCATTTTGACTGGTGACAATTTTACTTTATTATTCCTAATTCATGTTACATTTTTTCTTCGCAATAATGTAATGATTTTTGGAGAGATAGCTAAAGGACTAATATAATGAACTTTAATTTTGTTTTATTCATTTAAAATAAATGTAATTTTTTTTAAGTAGAGATAGCTACGTCTCAACTGTCAGTAGTTCTAGTGTTAACGCGTTAACTGTCGCGTCACCCATATTCGGATTACAGCGAAGTTTCTGATCGGGCTGCGTCACTCGTATTCGGGTGACGCTTATTTGACTACCTGCGAAGGATCGTCGTAGGTATTTGAAAAGATATTTCACAGGAAGTAATAAATCTATTGAATTGTTTTGGGCACTCGTGGCCTGAAGGAGATTTCATTGGAAATACGCGGGGCAGTCAACGTGTTAATATATATGGGGCGTTCCACGCCAAATCGGACAGTTTGAAAAATTTTGATTTTTTATTTCCTCAATTTTTTCATATTTTTTAGTATCTATCGAAAAACCCTTCCTGGTAAATTTTGAGATTTTTTTGTTTACCCGTTCAAAAGATATCGAATTTTCAAAAAAATCGCTTTTTTTGTTTTTTTGCTGATAACTTTTACAATAATGGTCCAAATTAAAATTTTTTTTTCAAAATTTTTGTTCTTTCACGTACTCTTTAGAAAAAATTATAAACAAATTTTAAAAGTATTTTTGAATGAGATTTTTGAATTTTTCAATTTTAAATCTCATTTTCCAAAGTGAGTGCATATTTTGATTTTCGTCAAAATTTTTTATAGCAAACTACTACTCCTTCCACAACTTTCCAGGCTGGTCCGATCGTTGGACCTCCAAAGCTATTAGTTTTTTTCGATTTTTGAAAATTTGAAAAATTTTCTTCTTGTTATTAATCATTATGAATATCAATTTCCGTTACTGTATATTATTAAATCTGATTAGGGTTGAATTTTCAATGTTATTTTTTGTTATAAAGTATTCTTTTTCAATAATAGTATTTATACTATTATTGAAAAAAATACTTTTATTTATTATTTTTTTCAATAATAGTATAAATACTATTCTTCAATAATACTGTATATAGTACAGTAGTATAAATACTTCAATAATAGTATTTATACTATTATTGAAAAAAAAATACTTTATAACAAAAAATAACATTGAAAATTCAACTCCAATCAGATTTTTCAAAAAATTACGAAAATAAATAGATATTTTTGATTTATTGATTATAAATTGATTTAACGACTATTGATTGATTTGAAACACCTCTTTACCATTATAAATTTTAGAAATGAATAAAAAGTAATTAGAAAAATAATATACAGTAACGGAAATTGATATTCATAATGATTAATAGAAAGAAAAAAATTTTTCTAATTTTCAAAAATTGAAAAAAATAATAGGTTTGGAGGTCCCACGATCGGACCGGCCTGGAAAGTTGTGGAATGAGTAGTAGTTTGCTATAAAAAATTTTGACGAAAATCCAAATATCACTCACTTTGGAAAATGAGATTTTAAATTTAAAACTCGAAAGTCTCATTCAAAAATACTTAAAAAAAATTTTTTTCATATTTTTTTTCTAAAAAGTACATGAAAGGACTAAAATTTTGGGAAAAAAAGTAATATTTAGACCATTATTGAAAAAGTTATCAGCAAAAAACAAAAGAAAGCAATTTTTTTGAAAATTTGATATCTTTTAAATGGGTATTCAGAAAAATCTCAAAATTTACCAGGAAGGGTTTTTCGGTAGGTACTAAAAAATATCAACAAATTGAGGAAATTAAAATTTTTCAAACCGTCCAATTTGGCGTGGAATGCCCCATATAGAAGCCGTACTCTTGCTTTTTTACAATACGAAAAGGTGGTTCTCACGCTTTCCTTTTTAATTTCAACCAGTTGGGACTTTTTTAACATCTTTTTTTTGTCATCTAGTAAATTAATTCTTCTAATTTCTCAAAAAAATTTAAGTCATTTAGACCATTTTCAAAGAAGAGAATTGCATCTTAAAAGGTGTCAAAATACTTATTTGGGTCACTGTAATTATTGTTTAATTATTAATTTTTCTTTTATTTAAATTTATGTTTATAGATGCCACAGAAAATGCGCTGTCTTGGGCTGCCAAAACAGCAAGAAGCGCATGTATCGGTTCCCCTGTGTTCTGAAGGATACTGACAGGTGCATGCAATGGATAGCAGCTTGTGGAAGGCAGGATTTTCTTCAGCTTCCACCCGGGAAGTTGAGAATGAAAGTGGTGTGCGACAACCACTTTGAAAATCGGTACCGCTTTCCACATAGACTTACAAGGGATGCAGTACCAAGCTGCAACTTACCAGGTAATAATTGATTACACACTTTTTAAAGTATATTTAACAAATTTTTAATGAAAATATTCAATGTATTCTATTAACACCAATTAGCACATGCCACATCTGTCGAGCCACAGGAGGACACTGTAGTGAAAATTACAGAAGAAGAAGAACGTAAGTTTTTCATCTTTATCCATATGATAAAACAATTCATAAACATAACATTAATACACTACATATAAATGAGAAGACCTCCAACATTAAGTGTATACTGTATATATAATGAAAAATAATTTTGTTAATATAGATCAACTCGTGCTCACCGTTGGATCCCAGGACAACGTGGGACTTCAGGACAGCGTGGGACTTCAGGACAGCGTGGGACTTCAGGACAACGTGGGACTTCAGGACAGCGTGGGACTTCAGGGCAACGTGGGACTTCAGGACAACGTGGGACTTCAGGACAGCGTGGGACTTCAGCGCAACGTGGGACTTCAAGACAACGTGGGACCTGGAACCAGTAAAAATTCCGGCGCACCTGCCTATAATGTGCTTCCTGGAACATCCAGAGGTTAGTGTATTAGCTTACAATAATATTATCTTCTATTGCATTCCTTTTTTTAGTTATGATAGGTATTCAGTATCATGTGTGTCATTTAAAATGTGCTTCTATTAATTCTTTGTTACAATTACAGATTTTGCTGTCCAAAGGGGTCAACTCCAAGCAGCCAGCAGGAAAGGCCTCAAAGGTATGAAGTATTTTTAAAAATAGTAATCGTAATCGAAAAAAATCACAATCATAAATGGGGTCTTGAATGAAAAAAGTTTAAAAAGCCCTGTCCTACACCATTCCTTATCACTTTCATGTAAGTTAAAAATACAGGGTGTGGCAGGACGGGTGGTACAACCGAGCAGTGGGTGATACTACGTGTAAAAATAAGCCGAAAAAAAGAAATAATATTTTTTCGTTTGTCGCCTCATTTTCGAGAAAATCGAGTTTGAAAATTCGATCCAGTAGGCTTGCACTGTACCGCCTCTAGGGATAGATATGTATTATATATAAGAAATGTTAATGTATGGATAATACATTTATTAATTTGATTGACATTTCTAACGTTAATTACATAATATTATTGAATAAACTGTTCAAAGTGTTGTCCTTGTTGACGCGTACATATCATTGCTCGCCTTATTAGTGAGTCATGAACTGGTGCCAATAAACTTCGACACTTTATTTGATAAAAAGCATTAATTTTTTTCTTCAGCTGAAGAGAATTCTCAATTGTTTCGATTTGGAAATTGTTGCCTATAATATTCAGCTGCTGTTGTTGCTTTTTCATGACAAGCTCCTAATGCTTTTATCATTTCGACGTATTCGCGGTTGCTATAAATAGATATTGTCACAGTTTGACTGATCGAAATAGACTAAAAGTAGAAGAAAGTTTTATATTTTACTATGTATCATACAAGTCAATATGATACATAAATGTGTAAGATACATTTACACATTACATTACACGGTTTTTATATTTGCTTTGTAATTGCATTACTTATATATACTTTCTCTCCACAGGTAACATCCTGCAAACTATTAAGGCCAGCGAAATAGAGGAACCCCGGAAGAAGGCAGTTTACAACGCTGTAGCAACAATCTTAAAAGCTGCCAGGCAGTCGAGGCGTCGGAGTTTGACGGTGCAACAACGCATCGAGAAGATTGAGCATCTCGTGCAGACCGGTGTGTGTCAGGTTTTAGAAAGCCTGCCAACACCCCTGCACGCGTTGCTCTCGGCCCAGATGCGCAGCGCGGGAAAAACAAAATCGGCACGACGCTTTTCTGAAGAGGAGAAGGTATTAGCTTTAAGTTTACTAAAACAAAGTTCTAAAGCGTATCGATATTTGGCAAAGTTATTTCTTTTGCCAAGCATCGAAACTCTTAGGGGACTAATATCGCAAGTTCCACTAAAAGCTGGAATTTGCGATAACGTGTTTGAGGAACTCAAACAGCAGTCCGAGTTATTTGTTGATGAAAAAAGCAGATACGCGAGTCTGCTTTTTGATGAAATTAGATTATCGCCGTCCTTAGAATACAATCCCTCAATGGATGTAATTGAGGGATTTGTTGATACTGGTTTTTCGCGTAATTTAGATATCGCGGATCATGCCACAGTGTGGATGCTGAAAGGCATACATGGTGTGCGACCGTGGAAACAACCTGTTGCGTATTCGTTGTCTAAAGGTTCTAACTCAGCTGAGAATATTGTTCGTACGTTTAAAGAAATAGTTCGCCGTGCAAGTCAGGCCGGTATAGTAATAGTAGCAACAGTTTGTGACCAAGGAAGCACAAATTGCAAAGCTATTCAAAGCTTAATAGATTCCTCCAAAACAAATGCCTTTCAGGAATCGGATGTACTGCGGCATGATGTTATTGTAATCGACAATAATATAATCGTACCGCTGTTTGATCCACCCCACTTATTAAAATGTTTCCGGAACAACTTGTTAACAAAAGACTTGAGTTTTAAACTAGAAGACAACATTTCTCGGGTGGCTAAATGGTCACACGTGGAAGATTTATATTTTATTGATAACAGTAATGTTTCTTGTCAGGACCGAATTCTGCATAAACTTACTGCCAAACATGTAATTCCCGGTGAAATTCCTAAAATGAATGTAAAATATTGCGCTCAAGTCTTTAGTCAAACAGTTGGATCCGTTATGACATTTATGAGCCGTAACAAAATCAAGAGTGTGTGCGGTACGCGTGAAATGTCGGGTGAAGGAATTGACACTGCTCGACTTATTCATTTTATGAATAATACTTTCGACAGTGTCAATAGTAGTGTTGCGAATTTAACAAATGGAACGGATATGACCCTCACAAATGCTTGGAACATAGCTATTTCAGTTTTTCGTAATATGAGTTTTGTGAAAAGAAAGCCTGCGGATAAGGAGCATCCAAAGGTACTGCATAATTGGATTAGGACTCTTCAAAATTTTGAATTTTTAAAATCTCATCTGTGCGATCTTGGTTTTTCTGAATTTATTACGCGTAATTTTAACCAAGACGTACTTGATAATTTTTTTGAACAAATTAGACAGAATGGTGTTCGGAATACTAATCCAACGTGCAGAGCCTTTCTTTCCTATTACCGAACATTACTCCTCAATTCAGATTCGCAGTTGGTATGTGGGGATACGAATTGCGAATCTGAAGAATCTGCAGGGTTTTTATTTAATTTAAGAAAATATTTATCAGTTGCTCCACGTGCATCGACGGATGAAACTTATTCAATTATATTAAATTGTAATGTTTCGAGTGCACCTGAATTAGTTATTCAGGCTGCCATTCAGTATGTATCGCGAATTATTCAAAAACAAAATATTTGCAAAAGTTGTTTGGGATTGTTTTACGAAATTGATAATTTCGGGGAATATTCGTCCATGCACAGTGTATGCACGTTTTTAATTTGTACGGTCGTATGTGTTTGCTATAGTAATGTTTCGAACATGGCACACATTCCCGGTCTTGTTACGGCTCTTGAATTACAAATTTCAGAGTATACAAAATTTGATTTTAGATGCTCCGAACATGGGAATGATTTGACAACATATATCATACGTAACTGTATTATATATGTTGTCGAAACTTACCTACGTAAAGTTAATCGCATTATAAGTGGATTCGAACAGAGAATCGACTCGGATCCACTTCTAACGCGACCTATTAATTTGTGTATAGGAAATTAAATAAGCAAGACTGGATTTTAGTTTTAATAGGTTGTACTTAAATTAAAATATCTTAAATTAAAATACTTTGCCCAATAATAAATCCAGACTTGTATGAAGATTATTCATGTATAGTATATTTTTATTTTATATGAATGTATAAGTATGAGTGTGTAAATATAAAAATTATTGTATGTATTCTTTTATAAATATAATAGGCGCAAAGCTACGATTCTCGATGACTTTAAATATTTATACTTTATTATATATTATTACATATGATTATATATATGTATATTTATTTATTTATATTTGTATGTATATTACATATACATACAAATATAAATAAATAATATAAACCATATAATGTACATGTATATATTTTTTGTATATAAAAACGTTTTTCGTATTTTTGTACAATTGTATTTTAGAAATTTGTTTTTTTCTATGTATATTAACGTAATAAATTTAATTTTATATAAGTAGAGCCTTTTTTCCTTCCATTATTCTTTCATTCAGTTTAATTTTAAAGCAGGTGTAAATACACATATATAGGACCATGCTGTTGTGTGTGTCTCACTTATCACATGGTATGTGATAGTAACGACGCTAGCGCCGCCGGTAGCGCCGAACGCGAAGCAAAACGGGCTTCAACGCAAAATACGGTAGCTTGGTCGCTCTGATTGTACCAGGTGACGTCATATTCGTGCAATGTCGGAACGAATCGAATACAATTGTCCCGTTTCGACTGTACTGTTCCAATTCCGGAACACTGAAACATTTATTTTAGATATAATATTTTTTAAATCTATATTACATTCACATATTAGGTACATTTTATACATCATATATTAACACGGTCTCTAAGGACCGGCGCTAAACTTTCCGTTCAGGCCTTGCCAGTTTTGTCAAATACAATAATGTATACCACTGCGAGACACGCGGCGTAAATAGGTTGTCGCGTAAATTTAGCGACGAGCTTAACGTATTAAACGTATATTTTTAAAATACAATTTTTAAAAATAAATTTGTTAAATTACATTGTACTTAATAATCAGATACTTTGTGAAGCTAATTAAGCTTTCAAGGGGTTAAAATGTTTAAATAAATAACAAATAATACATTCAAACGATAGGGCAAGGTGGAGTAAATCCGACCTAGTAATTTCTTTTGGCTATAAAACGTTTATCCGAGGTCGAATCTTAACGTTATATACGTTAAATTAAAGGTAATATAAAGGAGCAACTTTTTGCAAAGTATTTTTTTTATACCATCAATGGTTTTTGAGATATCCGTATTTTCAAAAAAAGTTAATTTTTGTCATTTTCAAAAATGGTTGGGTAAATCCGACCCCCTATTTTCTTGGCTGATTTTGCACAGAAATAGTTCTAAATGAACGGTTTTTTTGGGAAATAATTATAAACAATTATGTTTTTTAAATAAATGAAAACAATTTATTCAAAAAAATAACAATGTTTAGAGTATTAAATGTACTGAAAGTTAAATGAATGTAAATTTTAATTGAAAAAAGATGATTTCACAGCAACTGCTCGGCGAATATCGTTTTGATTGCGTTTTGTCGTTTTTCGTTTGTAATTTCATACCATTTTCCTAAAAATAAACAAAAACTCACTTTGTTTACATAAATAAATAATTCCATACATATAAACGATAAAAAATATGCGGTCGGATTTACCCCACCATTTAGCGGTCGGATTTACCCCACCATGCCATTTTTCATTTAACACACATAGATACAATTTACACGAAATTTCCAACAAAAACGATACATGCACTGAATAGGTCACTAAATGCACTATGTTCTGAGAGTTTCTCGCGATCGGATTTTGAAGGGAGAATGAAGGGAGGAGAACCGTTTTCTGTTAAAGAACTAGGCCTTTAATCGTTTTAATCAAATACTGTTTATTGCGAAAAGAATAACCAAAAAAAAAAACGAGCAACTTTATAGTGAGAAAATACCGGTAACAAGAATAATTGAGATTGGCGAAGCGGTTCTCTTGAAATCGAGCGAGTTACTGAGAACCGTGAGAAAGTTCCTTGAATCCGCTAAGAAATTCGAATATTTAAATATAAAGAGAAATCCTAAACGTAAATAATTGAAAGATCGGTGTGATGTACCTGTAGCGATTTAATGTAGGTACAAAGTCGAAGCGACGAAAACATCAAACCTCGCGGACAGTCACAACAAGAAGAAAAATAAGAAACAGAAAATAGTAATAATAGACAAACATATTTCAACCGATGATCTCTTAAACGGAAAGTTTTCAAATTGGTTCTAATCGCTTGCCACAACACACTACAAAAATCACTTACCGTTTTTTTTGCGATCGTTTTATTCAATAAGGTAAAACTAGTGATGAAATTTGCACAAAAATTAAATTGAAATATCGAAAACACACTTGTTGCCTTTTGAGCGTCTAAATGTCAAATGCAGCAAAGCTATCAAGGTGACATTTTCGTTATTTCGAATGCTCTATATGGTAACACTAATGCGAAATCGCTCCGCTTTGCCGTTTCTCACAAATAGAGGGAGGTCGGGTTTATCCACCCGGTCGGATTTACCCCACCTTACCCTATATCTGCTCGAAATGATTTTATAAATGACTACCATAGAGTTATTCTATTTGAATTTGCCACTTGTAGTGTGTGACGTCAGCTAGTGCATAGGTTTTTTTTATGCGAACCTGCGCTGAAGCTTACCCTTTTTATCTATACCGTGGCAAGTTGTATCCTAACCTCAAACGATCGAAACATAACCTACGACAATTGTATGGAGGATAGACAATTGGAACGTAGAACTTATATACATTGCAACCGGAACGGTTCGAGTTCACAGATTAATCGTCTAATCTGTGACACATAAATAAATGATACTAGTGAAGGAATAGCAAAAAGAAGAAGAATGCAGAACTTCACAAAATGCACCAACAGACATTTCACGATACCCAGAAATTCGGTTCTTTCTTCTTTCAATAAAGCTTTGCAGGATGGTTACATTTATAACAAAGGGTGTCCTCATATTGTGCAACACAGACGAATGTTTCACCCGTTGTCATATCACGTGAGAATGTTGTTCCAAATTAAAAAAGAAAATTTCTCAGATATTCTTCAAATATTGTCAAATTCATCCCAATTCCTGTAACTCGAACGACTCTTTAGAAATATCGATACATCAGTTCCTGAAAATCAAACAAAAAATTTGTAATGTAATAATTAAGGTTAACAATTTAATAATTTAGATAGTAATATTTTACAAGAATATTTAATAATTGTATAATATTTGTTTAATGACTTTTATCGAAATGTTCAATTTGTTTAATATCAACATGGTTTGGGTTGTTTCCTTAGTCGCGATACTTTAAATAATTAATTTTTAGGTGTTCATATTTTTTTTTATCTAACAACTTATTGTTAATTATTTACAAATGAAGTAAATAAATAAAGACTATTTTTGTTCGCAAATTTTCTAGTACCCAGGCAAAGCTATTTAACACATTCGGCCCCGTCACCCATATATGGGTGACGCTTTCCGTTTTGGTGCGCCGACAGTAAAATTTGGGCCCGCGAGAAACTCAACCGAATAGTGCTTGGGGCCGAACGGGTTAATTAATTTTTATTGCAAATCTTGTAATACCAAGACAAAGCAATTGCTTTATATCCCTTTTTCTCTCATTCTTAAGCGAAAAGTGATATATGGAAAAATACTAATAATTGTTTAATAACTATACTTTTACTAACGAAACTAAATAATTATACTAATAATTGTTTAATACAGGTTTGACAGATCTTATACATGCTCCAGGCTTTAACAATCTATGATTTTAACTGGTGAACATTTCATTTCAGGCTTATAAACACCTCCAACAAGAATTCAAAGCGATTCGAGCGATTTTGATAAGAAGTAGCTCCGATTGGACAAAACACTATGATGGCCTGCACCAGTCTCGTAACTTTTCGTCATCTGCTCCTAAAAATCCTGGAGGAGGTAACAGTGGACAATCCTCGTCCAATGACGGTTCGTCTGGCGATGACCCTAAAAAGGATAAAGATAGTGCCAAGCTGGTTATGATGTTTGCCAAATTTGCATTATTCTTCACTGTCCTTTCCATATTTTTGATGACGATCGTATCGAGATTCGCATATGGAGACGATACCCAAGAGGTTTGGAAGAATAGTTTTTAGACACTCAAACTTTTGTTTCAAAATTTTTTCCATACATTAAAAAATTTACTTTCCATTTAAAAAATTTATTTTCCATTCATTAAAAAATTTACTAATACTTCAAAGTGGGTGCAGTTCTTGTCCCACCTTGCACATATGTAAATATTAAAATCATCTCTTTCCCTCGGTTGGTCATTAAACTAATTGATGTTAACACTGTCGTCCATACGTCTGATCGGGATTTTTTCGTTTGGCGCTGGTATAAATCTTTACGTACGACACCAACGTGGTGCCACCGGACAGCATAATGTTAACTAACACTCATGTAACTCCAACAAAAATTTCTATGCAATCTTGTCGCACTATAGAATCGTATGGAATTTTTCCAAATTTTCTGAACGGGCCAATTTTTCAGAAATAAATGAACAATTTTACATTTTTTGCTCAATAATTGAAAATTTATATATATTTTTTAAGAACAATCGTTTCTACATTCATGAATTGCATTATGCATAAAATTACAAAAGAATTTCCATGTATTTTTCTATTTCTTAGGAAGTGCATTTTTTCAAAAATGAGTGGACCTTTTATAATTAAAAACAATTAAAAAGGCTTTATTTTGAGAAACAATGATTCCTAAATATAAGAATTTAGGATTTTAGTTTTAGCTTTTTTTTACCAATTGTAAATATTTATATTTGAAACTGAAATCAAGAGAACTTTGATTGCTAGTCTTACAGTGATTTAGCAATTTTTTCTTTTCAAATATAATAGTGAGTAGTTTAATATTGTTGTTATTTTATTATTATAAGATTCGCAAAACGAAACGCTAAATTCATGATTTAATTCAAAGGCTAAAGAAAATATCCAAAATAATTTCACTGATATTTTTGACATTCATGTATTTATGCTATTTTTTTCTAATAATATAGTTATAGAATGTTAATCATATACATATATTTTCTTCTTTCCAATAATACAATTAATAATTAATGGGGACTGCCCTTTCGTGGAATTACAGCAACAAAGGCTTGTTTCGTGGAATGAATTCGCCCATCACATGTTGGCGAAAGGCGAGGTCGAGCAATTAGTAGTCCGATTGGATCTCAATCTGGTTACGATAGTTCTCCACGACGGGGCTGTTTTTAAAGGAAGAAGGAGTGATTTTAAAATCTATTTCATGACAGTTCCTGATTTGGATCACTTCGAAGAGAAATTAAGAGAAACTGAGCGGAAACTTGGCATTAAATCGGGTAAAACTACGAATTTCTTGTACAACTTTGGATATGTCTCTTTAAAGACACCACTGTGGTGCCACCGGCGCTTGCCCGATAGTTTTTGCTTGGCACCAATGCGGTGCCACCGGACAGCATAGTGCTAATATGGAAATTGTGAATTTCAGAGGAAGGAGTTCCTCTAATTTATCGCCGCAGGAGTCCCATCGTACCGTTATTGGTTTCGGCGGCTATCACGTTCTTTTTATTCTCGAAGATGTTTGGAAAATCTGGAGGTCTTAAAGGATCATTTCCCACGGACCTTTTCTCGCAAATGAGGAGAGCGAAATACACTTTGATCGATCCGTTGACCGGAATAGGAAAAGGAGTGCAATTTGTAGATGTCGCTGGATTGCAAGAAGCCAAGATTGAAATTATGGAATTTGTAGATTATTTGAAACGACCGGACCATTACAAAGTACTTGGTGCTAAGGTACCCAAAGGTAATTTCACTTTTGTTTTTTTTTATACCATAGATTGAAAATTAAATTTATTATTAACGGTGGATCTTTTCTAAATCCAAAAATTTCATTATTTTTAGCAGCTTTGGGATTCGAAACTTTCTCATTCAAAATTCTCAATTATAAAATTTTAAAAATCAAAGATAATTTCGATTAAGCAGACCAAAAAATCCTTGGGTACCAAATCTTGCAAAAACTACGCGCGACAATACAATTTTCGCAGCTGTTAATTGCTTAACTTTTAATTTGAGTGAAAATCTGAATCGAATATTTTAAAAGTGTCTTGGATGTCAAATTTTATAGAAATCGAATGTGTTTCCTTAGGCGCTTTACTATTGGGACCCCCGGGATGTGGAAAGACCCTATTGGCGAAAGCCGTTGCCACGGAGGCGAAAGTTCCGTTTCTGTCGATGAATGGTTCCGAGTTTGTGGAACTGATCGGAGGTTTGGGAGCCGCTCGAGTTCGAGATTTGTTCAAGGAAGGAAAGAAAAGGTACAGCGAAGATCGAAATGTCGCAAAAGAGAACGCAGACAAAGTGATTTAAAAAGAAGATTTGTAGTTCATGAAAACGAAATGAAATCGAAACGTTTGTTTTTGAATTAAAGGGCACCGAGTATAATCTTTATCGATGAGATCGACGCGATCGGTGTGAAAAGGTCGGAATCTGGAGTGAATAAAGCCGCGTCCGAATTGGAACAAACTCTGAACCAGCTTTTAGTGGAATTGGATGGAATGGCGTCCAGAGAAGGCGTCATCGTTTTAGCATCCACGAATAGAGCTGAAGTTTTAGACAAAGCTCTTCTTCGACCGGGAAGATTCGATCGACAGATTTTAATCGATTTACCCACGTTAGAGGAACGGAGGCAAATTTTCGAGAGGCATCTTAGGAGCATCGTTTTGGAAGACAAGCCAGAAGCTTATTCGGACCGATTGGCCCGACTGAGTCCAGGATTCAGCGGTAATTCTTCTTTTTTTTCTTGTCAATAGAAACTTAATCGGACCCAAATTTATGCGTTTACGATCAGAGTGAAAAGGATTAGTGTATTCGCTAATTTATATATTTATGGTATTATTAAACTTAAGGTCGTAGTCTGGTAACTGGTACCTTTTTTAACGCATTTTTCGGAATTTTTTTTTAGGTGAATTTAAAATTCAATCGGTTTGATTTTTTAATATATTATTAATGGTATCTAAGAGTGTACAAAAAAAGTTTTGTTTTCTTTTTTAATTCATTTTTGTAGTTGTGTAGCACCCGAAGTGAGCGTCTCAAAAAAAAAGTAGGTGGCGGGCCCCGGTGATTTCACCTCTTGAGGACATCTGAAAGAAAAAATCACAAAGATTACTGTTCTGTAAGCTTGTCATTCTGGTTGCAACTAGGATTAAACAATTTTGTTGAAAAATAACAAAATGGTGGACTTTGAAAAAAAAAGGGACTTTTTTTAGTGGAAATCGGGCTGTAAAATGGAAAGCTAGGGACGAAAAAAAAGATTCCAGTTCCTGCGAGAACTATTGATGAGTAGAATAACATATCCAAATTTCAGCCCAATTGGTTGAATCGAAAATTTTTTATTACCCGGGCCGACCGTAAAAACGTTGTTTCGAGAAAAATGCGTTTAAAGTTTTAACAGATTTATTATAGAAAATTCATACTTGTACTAACCGTCTATCCCTGGTGCGTATAATAAACCTTCAACTTCTTCATAGGCCTCACTGGTAGTCACTTTTTCTGACCTGCGACTCATTCTGGCAATTTTAGAAGCATAAGTAACACTGAACGTGACACAAAGCTGCCGTGCGGCACAGCGCGAACTGCTACAAGGCGCTCACGTATAGGTGCAATAACTTCGCCAATATTTCGAATTTCGGTTTAAAATTTGTACAGTATGTTCTTAAGACATAGTACTTTTGAAATATGCAACAAAAAAAAGTCGATTTTTCCAAACCATGTTACGAAACTACGACCTTAAAGGGGGTACGGTACTTTAAGAACTTGAATAAAAGATGATTTTTAAGAATTTCTTTTCAAAAGGAAATATAAAATTTATGTTTTTGAAACATTTAAAACGTTTTTATACGATATTAGAATACTACGTAACAACTTCTACAATTATAAAAATTAAAAATTGTACTAAATGTTTAACACTATTTCTACCGCGCTACTTATACGTAATCAAAAATAAAAAACCAAAAATATAGTGTTATAATTAAAATAAAGTTTCTTAATTAATCCCAAATTTTTTTCAGATGTATAATTGCTCTACTAAGCACGCCCAGTTTGTGGATTTCAAAAAGAGATTAAATTAAACCTCGAAAAAATTCTAAATTAAAATTCGAAAAGATGTATTTTGATACCTTTGGTAGAAATAGTGTCAAATATATAAAATATTAATACATTTTTAATTTTCAAATATTAGAAGGACCGAAAAGTAACACCGCTTCTGCACATTTCAATTAAGGAGGTTCTTGCACAAATATTTATGAACTCAGCTGTAATATTTTCAATAGTTCAAGCTATGCCCAATCTTATGGTATTTTTACTTTATGGTGTTACCGTGTAAAATTTGATGAAATTAAATCTTGAAATTGTTACTTTTTTACATGTACTCTTATGGGACTGCATGAAAAAATTATATTTCTGAAGCCTGAACAAATTTTTGAACAATATAAAATATATGAATTTAAAGATAAGAACTTCCTCTTTCAGATTACATTTTGTAAATAACTTGCAACCGTGAAAAATTTTGAGATATTATATGTTAAAGTGAGTAAACTTTGATTACATCCGGTTATCTGTAGGGAAGCCATGTTTTTCATATAACGCGACTGCGCGAGAGAAGCGCGCACGTCTATGCGTCTATGACTGGGTTAATCAAGTTATAGTCTATTTATTTTAATAAAAAGTAGACAATACGCACAACAAATGTAATGTTTACACTAGAATTATTTATTGAAAATCATTTTCAATTTTTAAACATAAAATACATACATAAATATTTGCATTCATTTTTTTGTAACATTTGGGTTCAGTTGTACTCGCAAGAGCCTCCTTAATGTGAAAAAAAACGACATTACTTTCCGGTCCACCTAAAAATGACAATTTCCTGTAATTGCATTTTACTGTTTTAAGAACTTTGCTTGTTCGATTAACAATTGAGTTAAATTTGCACATTTCTCTAAATGCAGGTGCTGATATTGCAAATGTCTGCAACGAAGCAGCCTTACACGCAGCGAGGATCAAGAAGAAGAAAGTAGATGCCAGTGATTTGTCTTACGCCATCGATCGCATCATAGGAGGATTGGAAAAGAAAGATCACGCGATTTCACCGGCGGAGAAAAAAGTCGTTGCTTATCACGAATGTGGTCACGCTTTGGTGGGCTGGCTGCTGGAATACACCGATGCTTTATTGAAAATCACGATCGTTCCCAGAACCAATTACGTTCTCGGGTTTGCGCAATACGCGCCCACCGATCAGAAACTTTACTCCA
Organism: Gasteruption jaculator; assembly: GCA_949825005.1. NCBI lineage: Eukaryota > Metazoa > Arthropoda > Insecta > Hymenoptera > Gasteruptiidae > Gasteruption > Gasteruption jaculator. Next base: position 2,438,511 of record OX463763.1, on the reverse strand, counting down.
AGGACGAACTATTCGAAAGGATGTGCATGACTTTAGGTGGTCGCGTGGCTGAAAGCTTGATTTTCAACAAAATCTCCACCGGAGCTCAGAACGATTTGTCGAAAGTCACGAAAATGGCTTACGATCAAGTTCGAAGATTCGGAATGAGTCCGAACGTTGGTTTATTGTCTTTCGACGAGAACCAAACTGGAACGGTACTACAAACGTTTGTTTTCAGAAATTCTTTAACATAGAGGCTGTTTCATTTTTAACTTTCGGGATTAGAGTCACAGCCTGTATTGAAAACGTTACGAAAATTACAAAAAAAATTAGTCAAAAAATATTAGGAAAATTTCAATTTTTGTTACAAAATTTCCTTTCAAGTAAAAAACTGTTCGTTGCTCTTTATATCGGTTTTTAAATATCATAATGCATTATTCGTCTTGAGATCACACTACAAAATTTAAAAGTTTCCAAATTATTGTTCTTCTTTCAAAGAAAAAATTTCTATTTGAAAGGAAATTTTCTTAAAAATATTTAATATTATTTTTTTGTATTTATTTACTTTATTACTTTCGTAATGTTTTTAATACAGTGTCTATCAGACCTCGTACTAAAAAAAATGCTTCGAGTGTTAATAGGTTATCTATTTATTTACATTTCTGCTAAAATGTCGATTGTATAAAACATTTTCGAAAACCTTCCGTCTTTAAAATAATCGATTGTACCATCTAAAATGGAACATCGTTTAAAGACATTATTTTTATACATTATTTATATTGTGTCCCCTATTTTATTCAGGGTACGCGGAAACCATATAGCAAGCACTTGGCGAGTTTAATTGATATGGAAGCCAGGAGGATGATTGGGCAAGCTTATCGAAAAACAGAAGAGTTACTCTCAAAAAATAAGGATAAGTTAGAACTGGTAAGATTGACATCGATTGCACGTATGTCTCATACATTTTTGTGCTTTTTATCCAAAATAATTGTTAAAATTATTTATGTTTTCGAAAACAATAATACACATAGAAGGTAATTCACTTATTCGAAAAACAAAAAAAAGTCATTAGGATTTAACTTTTAGTAGCTTTAAAAAATTACTTTATGTTAAAAAGTGTTAAACGTCTAACTTTCCAAAAATAAGTAGAATTTACAAATTTTATTAGTTTCTTTAAAGATACTACAAAAAATGATAAAATATTTTAAAGAATTTAACTATTAGTTGTTTTTCTTTTAGTCAATTTTTTATTACTTTTTTTCAAATTTTTGCCTTTCCATTTTTCAATTTTTTAGATGGCAGAAGAATTACTCAAAAAAGAAACATTGGCGTACGAAGATATCGAGAAACTCATAGGACCACCCCCGTTTGGTAAAAAGAAACTCATCGCCCCGGCAGCCTTCGAGCAAACGATAAGAGGCAAGGAAGAATCCACACCACAACCGACACCAGCTTAGAAATATTTTTTCTCCTTTTCCGGGAGGAATTTCGTAATTTCTAAGAGAGATGAATATCGCGAAAGAATTAAAAAAAAACGCTAGTCGAAAATTTGATTCTTTGTAAAATGTATTTAGCGTCGCCTTAGATAATAAATAAAATACAATATTTCTCGAATTTTGTATTCAATAAAATCACAGACGAATGGAAGAATGGCATCATTTCTGTCTTTCTCGATTCTTTTCGTTTCCCGTTAATTATTTACCATGGTTTTTATCATCAAGGGAAAAAAAGTTACCAACAAAAACGGTCTTATATTTCAAAAATAAATTTTTGGTATTCTTAAATCTATACAGTACTAATTACCACATACTTAGTACTTACTTTTACTACCAAAGCCTTCCAACATTACTCCATTTTAACTACTGCATTTTTTTTTCCATAAAAAGGGAAATTTTACCTGTACGTGATAGCAGAGCTTTTGAATTCCAATGAATTCGAAAGAAAATAAAAAATAAAGGGCAGGAAAAACCTCAAATTATTAATTTATTTTATTACATACAAATTATTAGTAATATTAAATTAATAATTTGAGTTTTTCTTTCGTTATCGAAAGCAGTTTATATTTGCGAAGAGAAAAGAAATATTAGAAAAATAACGAGTAGAAGAAAATAATAATAATATAAGTAGCATAAAAGAGGGAAAATTGTCGAGTGGAAATTTGACACTCGGTGATAATTGGAAAAACCAGAAAAAACTGAGGAAGAACTTGATATTTCGAGTACTTTGAGCCCTGTAACTCGAATCTTTCCTACAAAGAGTAGTGACGATTAAGCGTAATATTCAAATCGTTAAATCTATATCTGATCTAATTCTTAATACTTATTCCGAGCTAACGAATATATTTGAAGAATTATTGGAACAGATATACAGGATGATTTAGAATGGTGTATCGCAATTCCTTTTATTAATGCATTCCATGCGGAAAAATAAATTACAATTAGTAATTTACAATTAGTAAATTACAATTAATAGAAATTTTTGCAAATGGTCCTACGATAAGTAATTTTGAATAATATTAAAATAATATTTAATAAAATGATAAACACTGAATTATTGGTTACATTTATCACTTATACTTATAAAATGTTAAACAAACATTGAATCCCATTATAAAAATAAAATAATGCAATTATTTAACGATTTGGGAGTTTCCGAGGTAATTAGTGTTAACACTTTCACTGTGTATGTGCTTGAAACTTTTTCAAATGTGCGTATGGTGATTCTTGGGCCAAAAGTTATCAAAATCTTTATTAAATCCTAAGGTTCGCACTTCACCGAAATCACATAACGTTCATAATGAGGTCAGTCCGCGCCCCACGACAAAAATGCTAACTGCAATAAAACTATTGAAAATTTTAACTGGCAATAATAAAACTAAGATTCCAAAAAAATCAACAATTGAATTTTTTCGTTGAATTTAGAAAACCTTCAGAACAATTCACGCAGTAAAAATGTTAAAGTTGTTTAATAATTTGACAATTGTAAATAAATGCTGATGCAGCAGTATAGGATTTACGAAATAAAATTTCCTTGATGCTTCCTACCAACAAATTCATTATATAAATATAATGGTGATGTAATAACATCGAACAATTCAATAAAAAAAACCACGGCGTTTATAATTTTATTTTCTCTTCAAATTCACTCTTTAGCGACGCCAAAAAAATAAACAGAACAAAAAAGATCCATTTGCGATTTGTTAGGAAATTTCCGAAAGTTTTATTGTGTAAATTCTACGCTGAAGATTGTTAAAGATTATCGAAAATATACATGTATAACATGTAACGATGATGAAAAACAGAATTGACCACATTTCTCTATTTTTTTCAAATACAATAAACCTCGAAGGTACAAAAAAAAGCTTCGTATTCTTTTTTAGCCGTTCAACTAACAGAACTTCCATTTTCAGATTACTTTTTAGAACTTTTTAGAACTGTCCTATCATTAGTCTTTAAAATCGACACTAATCATCTCGGAAACTAATTATCGTAGGACAATTTGCAAAAATACGTACCCTTTATTTTTCCTTAAGGAATATGCCTGTGAAAGGACGTGCAACCATTCCGAATCAGCCGGTATTTAGGAACGTATGGTATTAATTGAAATCTATGAAATTTTCATGTAAAGCAAAACTTCCTTTCCGCCTATTATTTTGTTCGTGATAAGATTTTTCCATTTTTTTTACTCGGTTTAAGAGTAGCTAGTAGTCGTCTATGGGAAGAAAGTACACGCAAATATAATATCTCCCGGAAGCGTATACTTTCTCGTCCATAGGCTGAACATGAATTGATATTGGCATTTCTTCATCAATGTACGAGCAAATGTTGGAGAGTTTCGTTGAGCGTACGTTCCAAATGGGAGCCATCCCAATAAACTTTGCCGCATTTCTCACAGATGTAAAATTCGCTAACAAACTTCAACACCCTCAATGGGATTGTTTCAGTTTGTATTTGGGCTCCGTATTTCGTACAACCATTGATAACGTCCGCACTGTTTTTGTTGAGACGCCATGTGCGATCTCGGTTTGTTTTTTCCACGTAATCGCTCGATTCATGGTTTGATTCGTGGTTCAATTCATGGCTTTTAATTTGATAAAAACGAGGCGTTGTATTTCGTGACGACGAACTCTCCATGTGTCTAAAAAACAAAAAAAAAAAAGAATGAAATTAATCGATTGTAATCTTAATTGCAGAAAAATTCGTTGTTACAAATTCCATTGTTATGTTAACATTAGATCTACCGGGGAAATTTAAATAATTTGTTTTGTCATTTCTTATAACAACAAATTTTCAGTTTATCCTGCTTCTTTCAATTATTTTCGCAATTTGACTTTTTTTATATTTCTACAAGTTGATTGAAAGAGTATTTTTGAAATGGTAAATGGTAATGAAATATAATATTTCTGCAAAATAATTAAATTTTATTGTAATAAAATTACATTTATGGTAAATATAATGTAATTTTTCATTAAAAAAATGGTTAGAGAAATTTAATTTTGCAATAGGTCAAATATTGATTAATGTTTATTTTTACTGTTCATCACAAATTTAATATATTTCGAAAATTCTTTTTTTCCAAATGTAAGCAACTTTGAGGGTACAAAATTTCGTTTTCTTTTTTGCATTTGACCGACAAAAGGTTCGAGTTTCGATTTTAGATTATAATTAAAATTTATACGCACCTTCCACGCAACGCACGCATAACACCCCTTGAAACTTGTGTGAATTGATCACCGTTGCACATAATGCAGCGACTGAAAATATCACGGGGTGTTACTACGACGTCATAATACGACAAAACTTCCTTCAATTGCTCGGGCGGAGTGTCTGCCGTCACTAAATAACAATTTCCATCCGGTAAATGTTCGGCTAACTAAAAACAGTCAATCGGTTAGACAATCGAAAAAAAGTTGATGGCATTTTGCAGAATCGAGCGTTGACATAAATTAGAAATTGATAAGTTTATCGTCACAAACTTAAATGGCATTTTTCGCAAAACTATTTTTTTCAGCTTACGCGAAGAGTAACTCAAAGATTATCTGAGCTACAGACTTGAATTTCTATACAGACCTTCACACATTGGTTTTGAAGAAAATGTAATTTCGAATTTTTCAAATTCTTGCTCGTTCTAAAGATAATCATTTTCATAAGGTCAAAAACGGGGATGATTTTTTAATAAATAAATTTTTTAAGATCTTTTGCAAATTTTAAGGAGAAAAATTTCCACATGAGACTATATTTTTCAAGGCAATTTATTGAAAAACAAAATCTAGAAATAATAGTTCTTTTTGTATAATAGTATTTTTTTATTGATCATAATTAAAAATTATCCATGCCTTGAAATTAAAAATATTCTCAGATATTCTTCAAATATTATAGAATCAATCTCCTTAGTTCGAATGTCTCGTTGCAAACATTAAAACATCAACGGAAACTCCGGAGTTAAAATTTTTTAAAAATTAGCAAAAATAGAAATGGAATTTTTGTAATATTTATATATTTTTTTGTCGTTTTTGTAATTTTTTGTGCTCCGAGAGTTAAATGAAAATTCCATATGAGGTTTTTTAGCTTTAAACAAGATAAATCAGTGAAGAAAAAAATATTAAAAGTAATAGTTTTACAGAAATCTTGCGCGTAAGCCTAAACATAAGAAAATATACTGGAATCATATCGTACTCTGTGATATCCTCTGTTTCGCGTTAAAAGTATTCGACGTTCGCGGGAAGCGACTTGCACGGATTTGTCTCCTCCTTTGTCGTATTCGACATGGAGACAATCGCAGCCACACATTCTCAATTGCTTGACCAAACCACCCAACATCGAATCGCATACGACTTTCCATTCGTGGGCCGGAATTTTGTTATCACTGTTCCGAGCGTCTTCGTTCTGAAGCCGAACCGCCATTCCGTTGGTGTTCGTACCGCGACGAATACAATCCAAAGGTACTCGCTTCCCCGAACGGAACTAAAATACAATCTGATAAAACCGATACACTAGCGGAATGCCGATATGCCGAAATCTTATGAGGAAGTGTGAATCAATACTTTTTGAGAAGGCGATGAGCGCGATGAGGACGATGACGATGATTTTCGGTGGGTTTTCTTGGGAGATTTGTGGGAGATATGTTGAACTTCGGCGCAGGTTTCCAGAAAAGGTATATCTTTGAGGCGACATTGATCCTCCAAAGAGTGATAAACTTCCAGCAAGCAGTAAGCATCCAAAGCAGCGTAAATCAATTGGCTCTCGCGCAAAGGTCTTCTCTCCCAATTTGAAAACTGGTCGGATTTGTCCAGTCTCTTCCCCAAAGATATTTCAACGAGTTTGCTTAAGCTCTCGCTACAGAATTTCGTGTCGCCTTTGAATGGGAACTCGAACTTGTAAGCTTCCACCAATTTCCGCCACAAATGAAGTAAATCCAAGTACCCTTGGCCACAGGCGCGAACATTGGCGAACGCTGGTAGACTTTCCCTCATCATAGCCACGTCGTTGGCCAAACCAAAACCTGTAAATTCCCCAATTAGCTTGATTTTAGCTCTTAACTCTTAAAATTCACCCTGGAGTCAGATTAACCTTTATGTTTCCGGGCAACAAAAAGAATTGGAAAATAAAAAACAACGTTCGCTTATGGCGCAAATTCTTTACCATGAGTCAGACTCGTGGTTTTCGCTTATGGCACAAATTTCTTACCACGAGTCTCACTCGTGGTTATAGGCCAAAGGGTTAAACAATTTTAACATTACGTTATTCCAGATAAAAATTTGAAATGTTTTCTTATTTTTCCATAAAATTCTGCACTTCGATTATCAACATATATACATTTCTAGAAACGTACACAATATAAAAAATTTTTCCCCAAAATGCCATATCTTAAGGTATTTGTTTCCCAAAATCAATTGATTCGACAAAATTCTTAAACTTTGTATAAATATAGTATTGCTATAAATAAACACTCATGCGAATTTTTCTGGAAGATTTACCGTTTAGTTTCCGAGATATACGTAATTGAATTCGTGATTTTTCGATATCACTCCAATCAAGGAAATAACAACAAAACTGAGTAAATTTATCTTTTTTTCGTTAAATCATATGAATTAGACGTATTTTTAACAAAGTTATGATTTTATAGTTTTTGTTTTTTAAATTTTTACACAATTTTATTACTTTTTTAGCATGCACTCTTATGAAACATTTCGTTAACACAACTTTTATCAGCAAATGGGATTCGAGAGAGGTTCAAAATTTTGTATGTACAAAATATTTACATTGACTAATTACATATTTTAATTGAGCATCGATTTACCATTTGTAACTAAAGTTATACTTGCCGAAAGTTGGAGTTATACTCAGAATTTGTAATCGTTGAAAGTACAGTGTGAGATTTGGCAACATTGTAAGATTTGTACATGACTGTATATATGTATAGATATATTTTTGAATAACTTGTCGACATGTCAACCTATTGTTTCTCGCGCGGGTAGAAACATGGAAAAATATATATGAAGCTAATTTATTATAATATTGTTAAATTACAAAAAATTTATAACTGGTTCGCTGTCGAAAGGTAGGTTACGTTGTTCTTCGCGTTTCTTTGCCAAACCCTCACTACACTTTTTCTTCTGCACAAATACCTTAATTTTCATAAATCGACCTTTATATCGAGTTTGTGATGACACTTTTGATTTCTCGTTTTGGTTTTCGTTAATTAAATTAATAGTAAATGTCACGAATGAGAAATCGAAACATTCATGTGAATATTGACACTGATATAGAATTGATCGTTAAACAGCATTGCCAAATCTCAAGACTATGTAAAACAATCAAGCGACTGTTATCGCTTGACCTACGTAGTTGGGAAACAAATGCCTTAAAGGTATAGCGTTCAATTTTTAGCTAAATAGATTGAAATTCGCATAAGTTATGATTTTTTTAAATCATAATAGACATTTTTACTTTCATAATCAATTTTGTTTCATAAAATATTGGTTTATAATTATTCTGTGAAAATATGAAATCAAAATCTTCAAGAGCTTTATTATGACAAGAATTTTTCTCGTTGAGGTCAAACTAACACCGGTATGAACGTTATGTTACTCTAATGAAGTGTGAACGTTAAGGTTTAATTATTGGTAACGAAAACAAAGATGTCAAAAGAATATGAGCGAATAGATGTTACCTAATTTTACGATGTCTTTGTTGTCGAAAAGTGCCAGCGTGAATTTCGCCCAATAATCGTGAAACTCATTTCCTAGAGTCGTAACGTCAAAAATGTAAACATTGCTCTCCGTTGCGACCTGTATAAGTGCCAATTCCGATCGTTTTGTACCTGGAAGGTAGAGAGAGCTCATCATTTATACTATCAATTAAATGTCAATGACAATGAATTTTGTTTTTTTTTACCAAAGCTCGGTTTCCACTCCGAGTCAATTCCAACCATATGAACATTTTTCAGTCCTTCGTCGATGAACTGTTGAAATGATGTCACATCGTCAATCACCTTAATACATTCTCGAGGTAAAGACATACTATGGAACGTTACGGGGCTGATTTCGTTTAAATCCCAATTTTCGGATTTACCATTGCCACTCGATGCACCAGCCATTGTTTCTGAAAAAAGGTTTCCGATAAATTTGCAGATGATAGTTACTGGAAAAAAATGGATATTTTTAAAACATTATTGAAAACATTGAATATTTTTTATTATCAAACACATATTTTCACAAATACTATTACATAGACGAATTCCAATAATATTAAATATTTTTAGAATTAGAAAAATATTAAATTTTAATTGCTTTTAAAATGAAAACATTTAATATTTTTGATTATCATACACATATTTTCACGAATACTATCACATAGAGTTCTACACAACGAATTTAGATTGACTTTGAAACTTATAACTGAAATATAACCGTCACCACTTACAAAACATTCCAGACGAAAACATCTTTTATGATGTACTTTCGCATTATTAAGTTAAATCAATTCTAAGAAAGTAAAATATGAAATTAAAATTATAATTTAAATTAGTGGTAAGTATAACAAATTGTTAATATGTTATAAGTTCTTATTTTCTAATACTCTTATACTAAATAAAATTATTTTTTTTTTATATAGTTCTGTAGATGACAACGCATGTTCTCGAAACGTCAACACAATATTTAAATAAATAAATTTACCACCGATAGACTGAAAAAAAAAATATTTATTTAAAACCTACGGTCAAAGAAGGGATAGTTCAAAAAATAAATCAAAAATGTACAAAAATCGATTTGTTCCATATTTTATGTTGAATGCATTTAAATTATAATATCGAGAAAAGGGTCTGGGAAAGTTACATAGAATTTCGAAAATAATTCATCAAAATTTTGAAAAAACCAAAAAAGTTATAACTCTGTATGTGTTTTAGGCCTAAAAGTTGTACATGAAAGGCATCTTACAAAGAGCGAATATAGTCGCTTGTAGTAGTGAAAGGGTTAAATTTACCATTCAAATTTGACTTCTCCATATCTGCGACTAAAGATGGCCAAGCTTCCTTTGGAACACTGTATAAGGTTGCAAAATAGAGCGCTTCCTGTGGATCTCCTGCCTGAGATAACAAAGTCACTAATTCTAACTGCAATTTTGGCTCGGTCCCTGCAGCTTCTTTTGCCATTTCTCTCCAGCTCTCCAGACCTAACGTAAAAAATGGTAGTTGGTACATAGAAAGAAATATTTCCACGGTAAAAAAAATTGGTGGAAACCGATTTAAATGCTTAAAATCCCAACTGAGAATTACAGAATTCCTATCAAGTTCTTCAGCATTTGAATCGTTTTCTATCAACATTTTTTGCCAGGGTAACGTGGCGGGTACAATCTAGGGTCATACAAAATCTGAAGTTATAAATAATCCTGAAAGAATTAGACACATTTGTAAACAAATGAAATTCCCCCTTTTCAAATTTCAAATAATTCCAGTAACTTACTCAAACTTTGATCGACGTAACGTTTGTATATTAGAAATTGTAAAGCTCCTTTGCTCCGTCTTTGATTCAAATTGGGGCAAATGTCAGGCGGCAGATTATAAAGCTTCGTTAATCTTGCTACTAATTTAGTCATGGGTCTCACTTGTATCGTCGATACCTTTGCATCTGGAATTTTATATTTGCTGGAAAAGGAAAACAAAAACATTATTAAGAAAGAAGGCGGTCGAAGGAGAAATTTGAACTTTTTGTTTCTATCTTACATTATTATTCCATCGAGCACGTTTTGCATATGAACATCAGGGGCGAGTAAACTATCTAAGTACAACACTAATTGTTTCTGAAGCTCGGGGGAGTCAGCTAAGAAATCTTGTACTATCGTAACTTTGTTTTGTAAGATAAGAGGTATCGATAGAATCTCGGGATCGGAGAAATGCGATTGGAGCTTTATCATGGAAGCATATTGGGCAGCTTCTTTGTACTTCTTTTCTTGAATCATATTCTGAAAATAAAATGTCGCTTAAATCGTTAACAACAGATCCACGTTATAGTCCCAAAGAGAAAAGAATTCTTGTAAATACCTGAATAAGTTCCAAAAACAATTCTTTATGTTGCATAAATTTGTACACTTCGGAAACTAGTTTTACGAGTTGCATATTTCTTTGAGTCATGACTAGTTTAAATGCTGCCACTTTTAGATCGGGTGATAAACATTCTTTGTATAAGTCTTTCTTGTTCCTCAGCCAGTGGGAGAATTCCTCTATCACTGTTAGAAATTAATGAGAATATTGAGAAACGATTCTTTTTTTTTTTAATCTAGGTTTAATTCGATGGTAACTGCAACGTCCATTCCAATTTTAAATTTGTACAATTAGGAAATTGCAAATTGAATAATTGTAAGATATATGTAGCCATAGCGATAATTAAAAAATTATAAGATACTCGTAAAATCATGTAGAAAATAATTCATAATTGTGTCAAAACCTGCAAAAGGTAACGAAGTTCTGCTTTTAATGTGGTCAAACTCAGAAGTATTCACTAATATCCTTAGGGCACTTAAATATGGATTTGGAGCCGTGTCAAAGTAATCAGCGAGGACTTTGGTTACTTCGTTGCTTCTTTTCCCTGCGATTGCATTAAGAAAAAATATTTCAATAAATTAAGAAATCATTACATAATTCTTGTAGATTAGGATGGAACAGAAATTATTAAGTATTGAATTTTTTGACGTGAGAAATAACAGAATCGAAAACTACACTATTTTGACTTTGAGAAAAGCTTATTCTTAAAAGTCGTTAAATAAAATCTATCGACTACAATCAAAAAATAGAATATTTGTTTGGGTGATGCATTTTGCAGTATCCTATTAAGACTATAGGTATAGGTATAAATAATCATATTAGGTACATAATAATAATAATAATAATAATAATAATAATAATAATAATAATAATAGTGATAATAATAATACAAATAATAATAATAAGACAACAAGAGCATCGACAACACTTATAATAAAAATAACAAAAATAACAATAAAAGTAAATGATTGAAGCAGAACGTAAAATTATTAGGAGACAGTTATGTTGCTATGGGTTTCATAAAATAATAAAAAAAAGCATAAGTAATATAGACACGAAGCTTGAATAATGAAAAATTATGAAATAACAGTGAAGAAAAGAATACACACAAATACACACAATCAATCAAGTATCAGATTTGCCTGAAACACAGGTCTTAGGATATCAAAGTTCGCTAAAATTGAAAATGAGACATCTAAAGTAGAACACGAGTTTGACCGTTTAGCGAAGCACCAAACACTCTAAGAGATAAATATGTTTACAGATTTCCCTCTTGCCTAGAGATATTGGTTTGTTTTCATGTTATAATAGAACCCTGGTCCACGGATAAGTATTCAAACTCTTAGTTCTGGAGAAACATGGACCCACAGATGACAAAACATATGTATACCCTCAATGAACTAATTATTGATCAAATACTAATTATCGATAAATCCATTCACTTTTTTCTCTTTATCAATTACAAACTTGAATATAGTGAAAAAATAATAGATTATTTAAATCATTTACCCTTTTAGTATTTATTTAAAATATTTTTTATAATCACAAATGTTTTCACTTAAAAGAAATTGAAAGTAAGGTTTTTAACCGTTTCAGTCCGACGCAGCCTGATCGCGCTGTTCAGATTTTATGTAGAGAAAACCTAGCACATTTCGAGTGTTATGGACAATAAAAGTGTGGTTGCACTATTCGAGCTTCTTCGATAGTGCTTTTTCAATACCCCTTGGAAATGGTTAAAGAATCTCAGTCGGTGCCATTTTTTTATGGTAGATGAAAGGAATCCTGCACATTACAGGGTGGAATTCCATCGCAGCTATTGGAATTTATATTTTATATTTAAATTGTAAGTTATAAGTTTCAACTGTTGATCTAATTATAAAATATATATTGGGTTGGCAACTAAGTAATTGCCGATTTTGTCATTTAATTGCTTTGAAAAATCGGCAATTACTTAGTTGCCAACCCAATATTTATTTACAACCTACTGTCGCAAAAACAATATTTCTAAAAAATTATGAAATGTTTTTGATTATGAATTAGTTTTAATTTGGTGTATTGAACTAATTAAATAATTTCCATATAATTTTTCTCCCAATTATGGTCAACACGATGTTTTACTTTAGATGTCTCAATTGTATATACATCATGATTCTGGTATTTTATGTTCTCAAAGCTCTGTTTCGCATAATTGCAATATATTAGAATGTAACATAAATTCATCGTGTTTCTCCACCTAATGGCTGTCTAAGAAACCGGACGAATATATCCCAAAATGTAATAAAACTCTTATGATAATTTATAAACAAAAGGAAATAGAGTATTGCGCTTTTTAGAACTGGTTTTCTCTCAAAACATATAATAAAAAGGGAAAATCACAGTGGTATAAAAATTATAATTTTGCCATGGTAAACTTTAGTTACAGAGGACGAGGGCCCATAAGGTCCGTTTTTGGACCCAAGGGAGCACAGAGTCGCAACAACTTCATTTTTATATATATGATGTGCTTTGATGTCTTTTACAACATACATAAAAAAAAAGGTTGTGCATATTTGCGCTCATACTAAAAAATGCGGTTGAATGTGCCAAAAAAAGTATTTATGTTTTAAATAATAAAAAGACTCAAGTCTGCTCCAATAAAAAGGGGGTTAAATTAATTAAAAAAGGACTTAATGTTGCTCCAACAAAACATTGAAATTATTAAAAAGATTATTGCTACATAAATCTGAGATATTATAATTTTTAACAATATGAATGGGTCATCTCAAAAACCTTGTAAGGTGCAAATTGCAAATTGTTCAAAAACCCCTGAAATTAAAAAATATAATCTAATGATGCAATAATAATTGTTTTAAAAAATTTGTAACTTACGTTTTTGAGGTGACCCCATTCTATTATTGCACCATCAGGTTACTTTTTTCATTTTCAGGGGTTTTTGAACAATTTGCAATTTGTATCTTACAACCTTTTTGAGGTGACCCATTCAATCGTTAGGGCCAAAATCCTGCCTTATGGACCCAAATTCTTTTTGTATTTTTATATGTCTTCAAACTTAAGGCAAACATTCTAATGATCCATTTAAGTGATCCACCCTGAATAACGATGACTAAAGGACACAACCCAAACAAAATCTCATTGGTCAGGCCAAAGTTTAGGCCAATGACTTTAATGCAGGTGATACTCACATAAACTCCAAATATGATGCAAGGAATTGAGCCAAACCCTCGTAGGTTCGTCAATGGTGGAGTAGAACTCCAACTCATTGCCAAAATTCTTGTTTGATTTTACTTCCATTACTTTCGGTGATTTTTGTCGCCCCTCTGCCATAATAAACGTAGGTATCAATGTAACTTGAGATACCGAGGGAATTTACGTGCCGAGAGGAAGGATCCCGTTCTCTGTATTTTCTTTTCAGAATTACACTTCTTCAGTAAACCTAACCTCTGAACAACATTTTGAAGGTTAAATTATAATTTCATATAGATATTTCGCGATTTGTCATATGAAACACTTGGACGAAAGTTCCTGGGAACTCCAGAGCAACAATAGTCATTTACTTGACAAGAAATTTCGATATTCTATTTAATCAAAATATGGATAAGATAAAGACAGAAAAGTAAAACTACTGGGTTATCTATAACGTTCCCACTTGCCATTCATTGCTTTATTGCTTTGCAACTTTCTCTGCAGTGTGACCATGGAGCCTATGTTATGTCCTTGTGGTCACAAGAACATTATAGATGGGGCTTCAAGCAAATCCGCGGGTAATATTCGAATCTCAATGAATAATCATATAATAAATAATAAAGAATCACCCTTATTAAGTAAGACCTTACTTGCAGCTTGCTTCTTTTCAGAAAATAGGATAGATACTATTATATAAGAATAATACAACTTTTCTTACAGATGGAAACCAGATGACCATGGCTATATATTAAGAGACTCTTAAGTTTAGAAGTAAACAATAAGGATACGTGAGGAATCGCTGAGGAAATAAGTATGAGAATATTTGAAACTATAGATTTCCGATCCTAAATCTTAAGAGGGGTTGTCTACCCCGCTGTTAATTTTATGGAAGGTCGTAAAACATCTGGATTATCTCAAGATTCCTTGGCATGCACAATCCTTAAGATTGTACTGACCAGACACGCGGATCTCACGTGTTGTTTCCGCCCTTCTCGCGCAAGCGGGCCCTTAAGAGCCACGTGCAAACTTTCACTAAGTTTTATGCGTTTCTTCAAGCGACTTTTCACGTACCTTCGGAAACCCGAGTTCCCTTACCCTTAAAATTGTATCTTACGTGGGGGTAACTCGGAGTCTAGGAGTTAAGGATTCTTAGTTAGTTAAGCAGTTCTCTTTTGGTTCTTCAACGAACACGTTACTCTTAGAACACGACCCAATAACTTCTTAATAAATCAATACAAAGTGCTTGGTAATCCAAGTTGTGTTTCAATTTATTTTTTCCCATCCACCTTTTCATCAGCGGATTGCAACGATGGATTTCCACATTCGTGGTTAAACGACGCAGGAGGACCTTCACTGCCGTTCGAAGTTGGCGCTCAATTGTTACGGACCAGGACGTAACACCTATGTGACCATTGTAATCTTGTGTCTTGTTACGCCCTGGTTCGTAACATTTGTTGAGCGCCAACTTTGAAAGGCGGTGAAGGTCCTCCTGCGTCGTTTAACCACGGATGTGGAAATCCATCGTTGGAACTCGCTGATGAGACGTTGAAAGGGAAAATAAATAAAAAACTCAACTTGCATTACCAAGCACTTTGAACTACAGTAGAAACTCCGTACAAGGTACCACAAGGGACCGGAGGGGACTCTCCGGCCTGCTACACCGGAGAGGAATCGAACTCACGTTCTTCGTATAAGATACCATGCAAAATAGTTTAAAATTATAGATGTTCTTGCGTTTGCAAAAACCAAAGATTAAATTCTGATAAAATTTGGACTAATAAATCTAAAATTATAGACTTTAAATTATTATTTTGAAAATTTTTCACCGTTTAGTTTGTGAGTAATCGATTTTCGAAAAATAGCAATTTTACATGTTAAGTATAGGGAGAATAGAAGTCCACATGTTCTACTGAAGAATTCTAATTTACTAAAAAAGATTTTTCAACCAAACAAATTTAAAAAATTGCATTATATTATTCTGCACTTAACAAAAAAAAATGAAAATAATTAACCGTTTAGTTAATTGTTTATTTAGATTTGAACGTGGTAAAAACGATGAAGTAATAAAGAGGCGTAAGCAGCGTGGCAACATCGTATCGATAAGAGCGACATCTAGCGGTATAAATTCTAACTTTTTCACCGGGAAGTTTGAAATTTGCGTACTTGCATAAAGTACGATAAGACAAGATTTTCACCACAACTCTTTGGCGATTTGGCTGATATTCACTATTCTTCGTCCTTCCACTACACATTCATTTTCCGAAAGACATTTTTTTCTTTTGTTACCAGCAACACTCACGTTATTTCGCCATTCAGTTTTCTTTTTTCTTTCGAAACGACCTTTGTGATGATGTTGATCCATCTTTGCAGGTTATGTGCGAATACGAAAAATAGAGGTAACAGCCTTGCCAACTGGTAAGAAATGAAAGTTTTATGGACAACGTTGCCAAATGTAAAGCGATTGAAATAATAGAAACAAATAATTTATATAAAGATAATTGAGAGGACTATATCACGGTGCTCTTCTCAAATATATTTTTAATGATTGAAAAAACATGTGTTGCATTATATTTACGATTGAACATTAAAATGTTTTCGGTTGTAAGATTTATTACTTTTAGAAGATGGTACTTTAGTCAAATCAGCGACTGTAGCTTTTTTTATTTTACCTATATTGCATATATTAATCGTAAAATTAATTGTTATTGATAAATTACATTGTTTAATTGTATTATCTTATAGATATGCTCCTTAATTTTTTTAAATTTCCTATAAAAGGGAACCATTGTACGGATATTCATTTGACTAGATTGTCCCGCAAGAACATATCCTTAAACCGATAATGTAGGTTGCTTTGTATTCCATATCCTTTTCCTTCTTTTTTTAGTCACGTGATTAGAAGTCCGCAAACGAGGAGTTCTCGCAGTGTTGACAAGAAAGAAAAAGAGAAGAAAAGTTATTTTTGACGTTTGTGCAATTATATCACGTAAGTAAATCAATTTTAAACATACTAGTCCAGTGCGTCACGGACAAGCCACTTCCCAGACAAAAAACTACGTTTACGAGTCATTGAAAATTCTCTATGAATTTTAAACAAAAAAAATTAAAATATGATCTTAAATAATTAATAATTTATCATAATAAGTTTAAAAAATCGTTATGTGTAAATAATTCTCATTTTTTCTCGTTTATTTCCGTGGTATCTTGTACGGAGTACGCAACTCCAAACATTCAAAGGCGAAGAGGCATTAGGAGTGGGGGTAGTGGATTAGCGAAGGGGAACCCGTGGTATCTTGTACGAAAGCATTCGAAGGTATCTTGTACGGAGTTTCTACTGTATTTATTTGAAACTGTAGGGTCGTTTGCTAAAAATAACTTATTCGTTCGAGCACGAAAAGGGAATTGCGTAACTAAAAATCCTTAAGTTCCTAGACTCCGAGTTACCCCCACAAAACCTACATTTTTAGGGTAAGGGAACTCGAGTTACCGAAGGTACGTGAAGAGTCGCTTAAAGAAACGCATGTAAAAAAATTTGTGAAAGTTCACACGTGGCTCTTAAGGGTCCGCTAGCCCGAGAAGGAAGGAAACAACACGTGAGGTCCCTGTGTCTGGTCAATGCAATCTTAATGATTGTGCATGTCAAAGAATTTTGACATTTTCAAGATATTTTATGATCTTGTAGAAAAAATTAACAGCAGGAACGAGTGTCCTTTTTAAGATTTAGAATCGTAAGTCTTGTATGAAGAATATATCCATGGTCGTCTGGTTTCTATTTGTAAAAAACCTTATTATTCTTATATAATAATAGAATCTATGTTATTTTTCGAAAAGAAGCAAGCTGAAAGTAGAAAGTTACTTAACAAGAATAATTCTATGTTATTTATGATATGATTATTCATCTGAATTCGAATATCACCCGCGAAATTGCTCGAAGCCCCATCTATAATGTTCTTGTGTCGACAAGGGCATAACAGTCTTGTTATATCCTCACGCGAGCTGCAATGACTATAAAGCTTTTGCGCGGCAAAATATGATTTTACTTACACATTTTTAGTATTTTTCAACACTTTCTCTATTTTCCAAATTGTATGAATACGAAACTATTAAGAGTTAAGCTAAGCAAATCTTTTAAAATAAAGACAGTGTTGAAATGTTTAGTATTTAAGGCAATTATAAATCAACGTAAATCAATTATAAAACAACTTCGAATATTTATATGAGTATTTTAAGAGATTCCTAAAATTTAGAAATATTGGATTGGCAACTAAATAATTTCGGATTTTATCATTTGTTTGCTTTGGAAAATCCGCAGTTACTTAGTCGCCAACCTAATAAGTATTGAGAATATATGAAGGGTCATTGAACAAACAAATATAAAACTATTCAAATTTGTACATGAAACAAAATCGCTCTCTAAGAAATTTATAAGTTTAATCTTCAAAAAAGACTTCAGCTCAAAAGGGTTGTAAAATATGTACGTCTTGAAAATGTCAAGAGCTGTGTGATAACCGATGCTCAATAGCTTAACGGTCGAACAATAAGGGCCTCATATGTCACATTTCTCATGCCAAGACACCCTTAGAAATACATGAAACTTTCAATAAGTTTATGTTTGTTTTTCCAACTGACTATTCATAGAATATGAGTAACGAAAGTTCCCTCACCCTTAAAATGTAGCTTTTCTGGGGGAAACTGGGAGTTTAGATCTTAAGAATTTTTAGTTTGCCAGACAGTTCCTTTTCGACTTTCCTTAAGGAAACATTTCGTCTAAAAATAATAATTGAATAACAGTTTATTCCAACGTTTTACTTTTCATTTATTTTCCTTTTAAAAATCGAATATTCGCGCGAAATATAAAAGTTACGATTGAGGTCGTAACAGTCTTAAGACTAGTATCCAGACATTGTCCAGAGTTGTCAATACTGCCATATTAGATTTAATGTTATGATCTAGCTTGCACTAGCTTGCACAAATACATAACCCCCTAAAAAACACCTCTGGTGTAAAAAAGTCGAGACAAGTTCATGTATGAAACAGGATCTCTCTACAAAAGTTGTAAAATCCGATAACATTAGACAAGCTCGTTTTTTCTATTATGTCAATACGAACTAATTACAAAACGAAAAGAATTTTTTCTGTTTACCTGATTAGAACCGGTATTGAACTTTGTCGGACCCGAGATGGTTCGGAATCAAGCGAGAAATTAATAGGATGTAACAATAAATTTATTTTTTTCCCGACTACGCTAAAAAGACCCATTTTCATTCCTATTATACGGGTAGAAAGTAATCGATTTTCGACCAGCGGGACGAAAAGTACTTTTCATCCCGCTGGTCAAAAATCGAGTTCCGCAGCGGGACGAAAAGAGCACTTTTCGTCCCGCTGGTCGAAAATCGAGTTGCGCAGCGGGACGAAAAGTGCTCTTTTCGTCCCGCTGCGGAACTCGCCTGATTCGTCGATCAATAAAGAAAAAAAAGCTATAAGTTCCTAATAATTCATACAATTTTGGAGATAACGTTCTGTGCTATTCCATTTATAACAGGAGGAGGAAGAGGTGGTGGAGGAGGTGGGGGTGATGAAGGAGGAGGTGGTGGTGGTGGTGGTGGAGCAGGAGGAGGAGGCGTGGTGGTGGAGGAGGAGGTGGTGGAGGAGGAGGAGGTGGTGGTGGTGGTGGAGGTGGGTAGTGCTGGAGGAGAAGGAGATGGAGGTGGTGGAGGAGGAGGAGGATGAGATGGAGGTGATGGTGGTGGAGGTGGGTAGTGGTGGAGGAGGAAGAGATGGAGGTGGTGGTGATGGAGGTGGTGGTGATGGAGGTGGTGGTGATGGAGGTGATGGAGGTGGGTAGTGGTGGTGGATGTGGCTGTGGTGGAGGTGGTGGCGGAGGAGGAAGAGATGGAGGTGATGGAGGTGGGTAGTGGTGGTGGATGTGGCTGTGGTGGAGGTGGTGGCGGAGGAGGAAGAGATGGAGGTGATGGAGGTGGGTAGTGGTGGAGGAGATGGTGGTGGATGTGGCTGTGGTGGAGGTGGTGGCGGAGGTGGGTAGTGGTGGAGAAGGTGATAATATAAGACTATTATTACTTAATTACTATTTTTTTGTGAGTGGGGGGGCTTCGCCCCCCCAACCCCCCAGCGGGGCTTCCCCCTGCACCTCAGCAGGGCTTCGCCCCTGCACCCCAGCGGGGCTTCGCCCCTGCACCCCACCAGGGGCTGCGCCCCTGGACCACCCTTTGGCGTTCCACCTATTTTTAGTGTAAATGCACCGTTGCGCTGTTGCAGGCGTACAAGTATGGTCTTTTTAGCTAGTCGGAAAAAAAGTATCGTATGCCACTCGGGAGGAGCGTATTTTCACCTCGTGTGATCGCTGCCCTCGCTGCGCTCGGGCAGCAAACTTCACACTCGGTGAAAATAACGCACTTTCCTCCCTTGTAGCATAATGTACTATTATTTTACATAAGGGGCATTTAACGGCAAATTAGACGGTTTAAAAAAAATTTGTTTACATTTTTATAAATTTTTTGGTATTTTTTAGTATCCCTCAAAAGAGGCTTCCTGGTAAATTGTGAGATCTTTTAGATCACTGGTTAAAAAAATGTCGAATTTTCAGAAAACCGCTCTTTTTTCGGTTTTTGGCTTATAACTTTGTTAATAAAGGTCGAAATTCAATAATTTTCCTTCTTCAAAATTTTCGTTTTTAGATGGCCTTTACAGAAAAAAATATAAAAAAGATATTGAAAATATTTTTAATCAAGATTTTTTAATTTTAAGTTTTCAATTATGTTTTTAAAACTGTGTGTATCCTTCGATTTTCTTGAAGATTTTCTATTTTAAACTTCCATGGATCCCGCAACATTTAAGCCTGGTCCGGTAGTGGGCCTTCCATATTTACTATCGATTTTTAAAGATTATAAAATTTTTTCTCGCTATAAATTGTTATCAGTACCGATTTTTAACAGTGTCAAAAATTTTTTTTAATTTAGGTTATTATCGTCGAATAAGCCCTTGTGCAGATCGCTATCTTGATTAGCCATCGCTGGAGGATCGATCTTAAGCGGCCCAAAATCGTGCAGAAAGATAAAGTTTGAGACCTACTTTAGCCTACCCCGAAATGGGTCGAAAATAAATATTATAAATCGAGCCCAACAAGATCGTTTCTAGGGGTAATTTTTCGCGTAGAATCGATTTAGCGGGTGCTCGGGGCCGAAATCTCAATAGGAACAAAGATATCACGGTTTTTTCGACCAAAAATGGGGTTTTCGGGGCAAGAGGGCAACTTCCTTTGGGAAATGGGGGATTCCGACGGTGCCATTGCATTCTAAGCGCAAAAATACAAAGAATAAGCACCTGCGGGAATCCCTAGCTCAATTAGCCGTTGCAGGAGAGTCGACTTTAGGCGGCTCAAAATCGTGCAAAAAGGTCAATTTTTGGACCTACTTTGGGCCATCCCAAAAATGGGTAAAAATTAAATATTCAAAATCGATCGGGATAGGGTCATTCCTAGGGGTAATTTTGCGCGTAGAATCGATTTAGCGGGTGCTCGGGGCCGAAATCTCAATAGGAACAAAGATATCACGGTTTTTTCGACCAAAAATGGGGTTTTCGGGGCAAAAGGGCAACTTTCTTTGGGAAATCGGGGATTCCGACGGTGCCATTGCATTCTACGCGCAAAAATACAAAGAATAAGCGCCTGCGGGAATCCCTAGCTCAATTAGCCGTTGCAGGAGAGTCGACTTTAGGCGGCCCAAAATCGTGCAAAAAGGTCAATTTTTGGACATACTTTGGGCCATTCCAAAAATGGGTAAAAATTAAATGTTCAAAATCGATCGGGATAGGGTTATTCCTAGGGGTAATTTTGCGCGTAGAATCGATTTAGCGGGTGCTCGGGGCCGAAATCTCAATAGGAACAAAGATATCACGATTTTTTCGACCAAAAATGGGGTTTTCGGGGCAAAAGGGCAACTTTCTTTGGGAAATCGGGGATTCCGACGGTGCCATTGCATTCTACGCGCAAAAATACATCGAATAAGCACCTGCGGGCATCCCTAGCTCAATTAGCCGTTGCAGGAGAGTCGACCTTAGGCGGCCCAAAATCGTGCAAAAAGGTCAATTTTTGGACATACTTTGGGCCATCCCAAAAATGGGTAAAAATTAAATATTCAAAATCGATCGGGATAGGGTCATTCCTAGGGGTAATTTTTCGCGTAGAATCGATTTAGCGGGTGCTCGGGGCCGAAATCTCAATAGGAACAAAGATATCACGGTTTTTTCGACCAAAAATGGGGTTTTCGGGGCAAGAGGGCAACTTCCTTTGGGAAATCGGGGATTCCGACGGTGCCATTGCATTCTAAGCGCAAAAATACAAAGAATAAGCACCTGCGGGAATCCCTAGCTCAATTAGCCGTTGCAGGAGAGTCGACTTTAGGCGGCCCAAAATCGTGCAAAAAGGTCAATTTTTGGACCTACTTTGGGCCATCCCAAAAATGGGTAAAAATTAAATATTCAAAATCGATCGGGATAGGGTCATTCCTAGGGGTAATTTTGCGCGTAGAATCGATTTAGCGGGTGCTCGGGGCCGAAATCTCAATAGGAACAAAGATATCACGGTTTTTTCGACCAAAAATGGGGTTTTCGGGGCAAAAGGGCAACTTTCTTTGGGAAATCGGGGATTCCGACGGTGCCATTGCATTCTACGCGCAAAAATACAAAGAATAAGCGCCTGCGGGAATCCCTAGCTCAATTAGCCGTTGCAGGAGAGTCGACTTTAGGCGGCCCAAAATCGTGCAAAAAGGTCAATTTTTGGACATACTTTGGGCCATTCCAAAAATGGGTAAAAATTAAATGTTCAAAATCGATCGGGATAGGGTTATTCCTAGGGGTAATTTTGCGCGTAGAATCGATTTAGCGGGTGCTCGGGGCCGAAATCTCAATAGGAACAAAGATATCACGATTTTTTCGACCAAAAATGGGGTTTTCGGGGCAAAAGGGCAACTTTCTTTGGGAAATCGGGGATTCCGACGGTGCCATTGCATTCTACGCGCAAAAATACATCGAATAAGCACCTGCGGGCATCCCTAGCTCAATTAGCCGTTGCAGGAGAGTCGACCTTAGGCGGCCCAAAATCGTGCAAAAAGGTCAATTTTTGGACATACTTTGGGCCATCCCAAAAATGGGTAAAAATTAAATATTTAAAATCGATCGGGATAGGGTCATTCCTAGGGGTAATTTTTCGCGTAGAATCGATTTAGCGGGTGCTCGGGGCCGAAATCTCAATAGGAACAAAGATATCACGGTTTTTTCGACCAAAAATGGGGTTTTCGGGGCAAAAGGGCAACTTCCTTTGGGAAATCGGGGATTCCGACGGTGCCATTGCATTCTAAGCGCAAAAATACAAAGAATAAGCACCTGCGGGAATCCCTAGCTCAATTAGCCGTTGCAGGAGAGTCGACTTTAGGCGGCCCAAAAACGTGCAAAAAGGTCAATTTTTGGACATACTTTGGGCCATCCCAAAAATGGGTAAAAATTAAATGTTCAAAATCGATCGGGATAGGGTCATTCCTAGGGGTAATTTTGCGCGTAGAATCGATTTAGCGGGTGCTCGGGGCCGAAATCTCAATAGGAACAAAGATATCACGGTTTTTTCGACCAAAAATGGGGTTTTCGGGGCAAAAGGGCAACTTCCTTTGGGAAATCGGGGATTCCGACGGTGCCATTGCATTCTACGCGCAAAAATACAAAGAATAAGCACCTGCGGGTATCCCTAGCTCAATTAGCCGTTGCAGGAGAGTCGACTTTAGGCGGCCCAAAAACGTGCAAAAAGGTCAATTTTTGGACATACTTTGGGCCATCCCAAAAATGGGTAAAAATTAAATGTTCAAAATCGATCGGGATAGGGTCATTCCTAGGGGTAATTTTGCGCGTAGAATCGATTTAGCGGGTGCTCGGAGCCGAAATCTCAATAGGAACAAAGATATCACGGTTTTTTCGACCAAAAATGGGGTTTTCGGGGCAAAAGGGCAACTTTCTTTGGGAAATCGGGGATTCCGACGGTGCCATTGCATTCTACGCGCGAAAATACATCGAATAAGCACTTGCGGGAATCCCTAGCTCAATTAGCCGTTGCAGGAGAGTCGACCTTAGGCGGCCCAAAATCGTGCAAAAAGGTTAATTTTGGGACCTACTTTGGGCCATCCCAAAAATGGGTAAAAATTAAACGTTCAAAATCGATCGGGATAGGGTCATTCCTAGGGGTAATTATGCGCGTAGAATCGATTTAGCGGGTGCTCGGGGCCGAAATCTCAATAGGAACAAAGATATCACGGTTTTTTCGACCAAAAATGGGGTTTTCGGGGCAAAAGGGCAACTTCCTTTGGGAAATCGAGGATTCCGACGGTGCCATTGCATTCTACGTGCGAAAATACATGGAATAAGCACTTGCGGGAATCCCTAGCTCAATTAGCCGTTGCAGGAGAGTCGACTTTAGGCGGCCCAAAATCATGCAAAAAGGTCAATTTTGGGACCTACTTTGGGCCATCCCAAAAATGGGTAAAAATTAATTGTTCAAAATCGGTCGGGATAGGGTCATTCCTAAGGGTAATTTTGCGCGTAGAATCGATTTAGCGGGTGCTCGGGGCCGAAATCTCAATAGGAACAAAGATATCACGGTTTTTTCGACCAAAAATGGTGTTTTCGGGGCAAAAGGGCATCTTTCTTTGGGAAATCGGGGATTCCGACGGTGCCATTGCATTCTACGCGCAAAAATACAAAGAATAAGCACCTGCGGGTATCCCTAGCTCAATTAGCCGTTGCAGGAGAGTCGACTTTAGGCGGCCCAAAAACGTGCAAAAAGGTCAATTTTTGGACATACTTTGGGCCACCCCAAAAATCGGTAAAAATTAAATATTCAAGTTCGATCGGGATAGGGTCATTCCTAGGGGTAATTTTGCGCGTAGAATCGATTTAGCGGGTGCTCGGGGCCGAAATCTCAATAGGAACAAAGATATCACGGTTTTTTCGACCAAAAATGGGGTTTTCGGGGCAAAAGGGCAACTTCCTTTGGGAAATCGGGGATTCCGACGGTGCCATTGCATTCTACGCGCAAAAATACGTCGAATAAGCCCTTGTGAAGATCGCTATGTTGATTAGCCATCGCTGGAGGGTCGATCTTAGGCGGCCCAAAATAGTTCAAAAAGGTAAATTTTTAGACCTAGTTTGGCTCACCCCGGAAATGGATCAAAAATAAAGATGCAAAATCGATGTCGACAAGGGGTAATTTCACAAAATCTCGTTTGGACGGAGTTCCTGTTAAATGCTAGCAATGTTATCTGGGCATTCTCTTGAGATCGCCGAAAATTTAAATTTTTTTCTTATTTACAGATTTTGTAGTTTAATTTTATGTTGAAACTCACCTTACGATGAATCGCCGTTCAGTTGTGATTAGAAGCCCACAGTCCCTACTTTGGGGATTCCGACAACAGCTGCATTATAACACGAGAATCCACTTTTGATCACCAATGGAATACACACTGTGAACATTCAACAAGATGAGCTTTTAGACGAAATAGGCTCTAGTTCCACGCGTATTCATTTTTCGAAAGTCTATTTATATTCGGTGTGTATTTTTTGTTTCCGTTACATACTAAATATAATAATGTAATATCATTACATGTCCCCTTTTATCCGTCAATGTCACATTTAGATTGACAAGATATTTGGTAACTTACGCGAATAAACTACTCGCTGTGATTTATTTGATTTGCAGTATTTTCGTTAGATTACTTAAAAAATTTCTAAGGTAGTTTTAGGTAAAATTTATGTCATGACAATTTTGGAATAACATTTACTAAATTAATAATTTATTTACCATCAATCCCGAATGATGTTCAAAGCATTCCAGAAAATTCCTTCTGGGATCAGGTTAGCAATTTGCTTCGTAATAATTTACTTGTTTATGTATTTATTAACATTTGTTTAGTTTGCAAATAAATTTTTTGTAAACTTTCTAATTGTCAGCAAATTTGTATTTTACAATTTTCTGAAAGTTGTCTTTCACACACTCACATTCAAGTTTCTCAAAAATTAGCTTGACAAAAGTCACGTTTTGAACAATGTTTATAAAAATGCAGTTTGAAACAATGTTTGGAAAAGAAACAAATTTAAATAAAACGATTTGTTGTAATATATAAAAGTA
Source organism: Gasteruption jaculator (assembly GCA_949825005.1). NCBI lineage: Eukaryota > Metazoa > Arthropoda > Insecta > Hymenoptera > Gasteruptiidae > Gasteruption > Gasteruption jaculator. Next base: position 2,412,623 of record OX463763.1, on the reverse strand, counting down.
TACTATATTTCAAAGAAGACCAGCAGTTTTGAAATTACTGGGTTAATCTAATCCCACATACATTGCGGAACGTTAAGTTTTTGAAAAAAATTCACTGTAACATGGTACTCGCGTGTTTAACACGTCCGTCCACAATGACGCTTAATGGATAACTGAAAACTTCTATTGTTAAGAAATTTAACTTTATCAACATAGAACTATTATGCTTGTGCTGTACTTCGGGGTTCTTAGAAATGAGGATAAGCTTGGCTCGACCGTCCTTCCAGGAATTGAATATCAATCTACACAATAATGTATGTGATTCTAGCTTTCAGGAGTAAACAGTTGCTACTGAAGTGAAGAGAATTCGTGTTTTTGTGTATCGTAAGTAATCCTAGAAAGACGTGTTACATTTGCGTGTGTTGTTGAACTTTTTTTCAAAACTTAAATTCGCAGTTTGAAGGTAAATAATATTTAGAAAATTCAAGTGAAATTGGGTGAAAAACATACCATGCGTTTGTCAATTATCGATTTAGAAACAACAAGAACCCGTGGCACCATTAAAGATATATTTCACTGACACTTTTCGATGATAAATATAACTATAAAATTAGTATAATGAGAAGCGATTAAATTTTTTTACATATTCCGGGAAATGTGGATTTAACATTGTCTGTAGTTATTACATATCAGGACGGATCTCCAAGTATCGCACAAATCTCGTTTAACTTAACCGTTTGAGTCCCAAGCAGTGCAATCGCGCTGTTCAATTTTATGTCGAGAAAAACAAGCATACTTCAAATGTAAGGACACTGAAGCGCGGTCGCGTTCTTCGCGATAGTGTTTTTTCAATACCCCTTGGGACTCAAACGGTTAAATAACTACCCTTATAGACATTCTTATAATGTAGTTTTTAACACTTAACCACTTGACAGTTTTGCCCGAACTGCACTCGGGCAAAATCCTTTAACAGTCGCAAAAATCCGACTGTTAAGTGGCTAAACAGCTCTTAACCCTTAGATGTGTGGGTTTTCCGGTCGAACTAAAATAAATATAGCCAAGTTGGTTACAGAATGATGAATTGCAGAAAAAATAATGAAAAATTTCGGAATGTGTTTTCACGTTTTGGTTTGAAAAAAAAATTACATGCAGTAAACCAAACTGCAACATTATTATTATTTTTACCCATAGGCGAATCTGACAAGAAAGAGAGAAATAGCTGTGTACAGGAATTTCGAGAAAAACAAAAACAGAATGGATGAAAGTATAACTTGAGCTTAGAATTTTAACTGTGGATACATATAGACGTATGTGTTACTTTTAAAAATGATAATTTTTTCGGGCCGTGATCCTTTACCAACTGTATTAGTCAAAATAAAACTCAAGTATAGAAAGTATTATTAACGATATATTTTTATAGTAAAATTTTTTGATCATTATTTTATATCGATTTGTAAGAAAAGAAAAGTAATAATTGATGTAATTAGTTTTTCAAATATTATTTAACGAAACGATTACGAGTGAGAGAGCTTGCAGTTTTGAAAGAGATCAGCGAGCTCGACCACTTGCTTCTTTATACATAAATATTTTGTTTGTAAAAAGAACTGTTCCGATGCATGACGTTGTCTAGACGCCAATAGTAACAAACGAGATTTTTAATTTCAATTTTCGATTTTTACAAATTAAATAAAGAAATATTTACTTTTTTTTCAAATTCGGTACTGATTAATAAATTTGTAATTTGAAATTTTTTAAAAATCGGTAGTGAATATAACTTCTAGCGAAAAAAAATTTTTTAATCTTTAAAAATCGAAAAAAGTAGTAATTATGGAAGGCCCACTACCGAACCGAGCATAAAAATTGCGGAATGCATAGAAGTTAAAAATAGAAAATTTTCAAGAAAATCAAAGGATACACACAGTTTTAAAAACACACGTGAAAATTTAAAATTCAAAAATCTCGATTAAAAACACTTTCAAAATTTTTTAAAATTTTTTTCTGCAAAGCCATCTAAAAACGAAAATTTAAAAAAAAAATTGAATTTCGACTATTATTAAGAAAGTTGTAAGCAAAAAACCAAAAAAAGAGCGGTTTTTAGAAAATTCGATAATTTTTCGAACCAGTGATCGAAAAAATCTCAAAATTTATCAGGAAGCCTCTTTTGAGGGGTACTAAAAAATACCAAAAAATTAAAAAAACATTGTTTATAAACCGTCAGATTTGGCGTGGAATGCCCCATATGTAAAAGAAAATAAATGGATTTATTTTATTTCACATTTATTTTATTTATATTTTCTAGAGAAAAAGAGAGAAAGAGAGTCGCATAGGGAAAACATACGAGTGCGAGAAAGAAGCTCGTATCCGTGGTGTTGTTTAGACACCAGCCGTAACGAGCGAGACGCACTTATGCATATCGTGGGGGGTGCGAGTGAGATACACCAGTAAGAAGCTCCGGTATCTTGAGCCTCTAATGGTGTCTTTCAACCGCTGAGGAGAGTTCCCCCATTACGCGGCAATGCATTGTAATTTTTTTTTAACCGATATGTTTAATTAATATATTATTAAATAAATAATATAATTAAATTATTATATTATATTATTTATTATATATTATATAATAATAATATAATATATTATTATATTATGTTATTATTATAAATCATTAATTAAATAAATATAAATTCATAACTTTCTTAATATTGGTCGAAATTGAATTATTTTTTTTCAAAATTTTTGTTTTTAGATGGCCTTTACAGAAAAAAATACAAAAAAATATTGAAAGTGTTTTTAATCAAAATTTTTGAATATTAATTTTTCAATCGTGTTTTTAAAACTGTGTGTATCCTTTTCTTGAAGATTTTTTAATTACTATTTTTACTACTACTAATTACTAATTAAGATTTTTAATTACTATTTTTTTTCGATTTTTAAAAATTAATTAATTTTTAAAAAATCGGTACTGATAATAATTTATAGCGAAACAAATTTTTTTAATCTTTAAAAATCGAAAAAAATAGTAATTATGGAAGGCCCACTACCGGGCTTAAAAGTTGCGGGATGCATAGAAGTTTAAAATAGAAAATCTTCAAAAAAATCAAAGGATACACACAGTTTTAAAAACACAATTGAAAACTTAAAATTCAAAAATCTTGATTAAAAATATTTTCAATATCTTTTTTGTATTTTTTTTCTGTAAAGGCCATCTAAAAACGAAAATTTTGAAAAAAAATAATTGATTTTCGAACATTATTAACAAAGTTATAAGCAAAAAACCAAAAAAAGAGCGGTTTTCTGAAAATTCGATATTTTTTTAACCAGTGATCAAAAAGTTCTCAAAATTTACTAGGAAGCCTCTTTTGAGGGATACTACAAAATACCAAAAAATTAAAAAAATTTGAACAAAATTTTTTTTAAACCGTCCAATTTGGCGTGAAATGCCCCATATGTAAAATAAAATAAATTTATTGTTAAATCCTATTAATTTCTCGCTTGATTTCGAGCCATTTTGTAATAATATATGAATTTTTAAAACCGCAGTGAATAAAAATTTATTGGTTCAATTCGAATTTCGAATCTCGTGCTTGCGAGCCCGCCGCTTAGCGGGCACGGTCATTGGATGGAGCAAGATTACAGTTATCTCACTACGCGATTGTCAACTGTTACGTCATCACAGTGATTTTCAACCTGCGGCTCCGCTGGCTGTGTTATCGCCTTTGAGTATATAGACATGGAGGAGGAATTGCTATGTTTCTGTATAGACCGAAAGTGTGTCCAAAGTCTGTGCGAGAGAGAAAGGTATAAAGTGATATTCGTCCTCTCTGCGCACGCGTCACATCGTAACCTGCACTCTTTGTATACATATATTATGGAGGGTAGATGAAGCCTGCACTTCAGTTGTATGAATTTTGTAAAATTTTTTAATATTTTTTTCTAAAGAGTACATGAAAGAACAACAATTTTGAAATAGTTTAAATTTGGACCATTATTGAAAAAGTTATTACTAAGTAAAGACCATTGTTAGCAAAACACAAGAAAAGAAGCGATTTCTTTGAAAATTTGATCTTTTGAACGGGTAATCAAAAAAATCTCAAAAGGGTATAGCCGAATAAGAGGGTCAATAGTTCCCCTAAACCAAATTGCATGTACAATAGGTCACTCGATAGCTTTTCGAAAAAGATTAATTTGTGCCAAATTTCAGCTCTGCATCTCAACTTGGGGGCCAGTAACGGCCAAAATTCGAAAATCTTGTTTTTGCTCAATTTGGCCCATGCTATGGTGAGAAAAAATCTGGAAAAAAATCAGAGACATTTCAGTTACACAGACACATATTACAGAATTTTTACAGATTTTTTAATCCAAAATTGAAGTCGTAAAAAATCAAAAACCTAAAAAAATTTCGAAAAATGCCCATTTGAAGAAGAATTGAAGGAATCGCGGAACTATAATCATATTTTAATAGGAAATGCATATTCATATTACTATTGTTCATGAATTTTTTCAGATTTTTTTTGGTTTGGTGCGCCATAGTTAAAAAAAAATATAAACCAATTGATGAAGCAAACTTTATTATTGGATAAAAGGAAACTATTTGTGTGGTAAAGAAACGTGTCTCGTAGTTTAAGAAAGTATAAAAGAAACCTTTATTCAAACAAAAAACGTAGTGCACTCTCAGAGCTCCAGACAAAATGTAATGGTGGAACTCGAGATCATGGCCGTCGCGAGCCCGAACAAATCCGAGAGTTTCCGACTCGCATTCGGCTTCAGTCGACTTTCAGGGCTGCCAACTCAATCGCGAATAGCTTTCTCAATACTACCGCCGTTAGAGTGATTGAGATTCCATGCCTGTAGGTTTAGCGCTTCGCACAATTTTTTAAAGCGTTCCTTTGGAAGAGCTTTTGTAAAAATATCTGCTCTTTGTTCTTCCGACGGAACGTACTCCACAATTATATCTCTGTTCTCTGTTTTCTCTCTTATGAAGTGGTATCGAATGTCTATGTGTTTAGTTCTTTTGTGATAGACCGGATTCTTAACTAATTGTATTGCACTCTGATTATCAACAAACAGAGTAGTTTCTTTTTCACATGGACATCCGATATCCGACAGTAGTTTTCGTAGCCATATCGATTCTCGTGCTGCCGCAGACGCAGCCACATATTCTGCCTCCGTTGTACTCAATGTTACCAGTTTCTGCCTCTGCGAGGACCAGGAAATAGCACCATTTGCCAAACAGAAGACGTACCCAGTGGTTGATCGTCTTGTTTCAATATCTCCCGCGTAATCTGCATCGGAGAAGCCGATCAGTTCTGATTTCCTACCGCCGCTAACATACTTTATACCGTACTCAGAAGTTCCTTTAAGATAAGCGAAAATTCTTTTGACTGCGCGCCAATGCTCTGTATTGTGATTATTTACATACTTGCTGACGGAATTTACTGCGTATGCTAGATCTGGGCGTGAAACCGACGCCAGAAATACCAAAGAACCTACCGCCTCTCTGTAGGGGACGTTGTTTGATTTTTTATCCTCTATCTCTGATGGAGATAGTATAACGTGAGGATCCGCTGGCACACTCGTGGCTTTTGAGTCGGTCATTCGGTATTTTTCTATAATTTTCTTTACATAGGCACTCTGATGTATGACTAGGGATTTCTCGCTTTTATTTCGCTCAATTTGAAGTCCGACAAACATACTTGAATCGCCTATAGTAATTTTAAAATTATCGCTCAGTCTTTTGATAACTCTATCTAAAACCTTTTCTGATTTTGCTGCGACAAGTCCATCATCCACAAATAAGGCTAAAAATACCGGTTCTCTCTCGCACTGACCAACAAAAACACACGGGTCAGCTTCGCACTCCTTAAGCTCAAATTCGTTTAAAAACTGCGTAAATTTTTTGTTCCAGCATCGAGGGGCCTGTTTTAGGCCATACAACGATTTTTCGAGTTTACAAACTACACTTTCTTTTCTTCCGTTGAAGACTTCCGTGACGTCCAATCCTTCCGGCACCTCCATGTAGATAGTTTCGTCCAATTCCCCATACAGGAATGCTGTTTGAACGTCGAACTGAGTTAGCTCGAGCTCCTTCTCTGCTACTGTTGCTAGCAGCACCCGTAACGAATCATACCTTACCACTGGTGCAAAAGTTTCGGTATAATCAACGCCTTGCTGTTGCAAGAATCCTCTCGCGCAAAGTCTTGCCTTGAACCGCTTCACCCCCTCTTCTGGATCTTCTTTTAGCCTAAACACCCACTTTGAGTCGATGGTTTTCATTTTTGAAGTACGCGGCACAATCGACCAGGTATGATTTCTCTCATGTGCGTTCAGTTGTTCTTGAACGGCTACCGCCCACTGCATGGCATCCTCACCATTTATTGCTTCTTGCAGTGAGTTTGGAGTTACGTATTCTGCAACATCGACTTCATACCTTTTTGGCGGCCTGATGTTTGCTCGATCCCTTAATCCTTCTCGACCTGGTGTTTCACGGCCGACACCTTGAAGCTCGCCCGCTTGCTGACTGCCGTTTGGCTGCTGCTCTTCAACTATTGCTTGATCGTCGCTCGAAGATTCTACTTCTTCTTCTTGGACCTCTTCTGCTTCATTTTCTTCTGATCTTCGTGCAAGTACGATGTCGTCTTCGTCTTCTTCTTGCGCCGCTTCCATCCTTGTTGTTACTTTCCCGACTCTCTCGTGAAAAATAACATTCCTCGACACCGAGACCTTTTTTGTATCTGGATTGTAGAGCCGATAGTTTTCTGAATCGCCTTGATATCCGACGAGAATCACCCTTTTGGCACGCGCGTCGAACTTCTGCGTGAATTGCTTCGGAACATGGACGAACGCTTCTGATCCGAAAATCCGAAGATGTTTCAGATTCGGAGTTTTTCCTACCCACATTTCATAGGGTGTAACTCCACCAGTTGTCCACACGGTTCTATTCAGCGCATATATCGCGGTATTTACGGCTTCTGCCCAAAGTGAGAGCGGAAGATTCTTCGAAAGAATCATCGTTCGCGCACTTTCCACGATTGTACGATTGTCACGTTCGGCTTTTCCGTTTTGTTCCGGAGTATGAGGTGCGGTGGTTTCTCTCTTGATTCCACACGACGCAAGGTAATCGTCCATCTTCTGATTACAAAATTCGCGACCGTTATCTGACCTCAGAATTTTTATTGATTGTCCAAATTTATTTCGAATTAATTTTTCGAACACTTTAAACTTTTCAAATAACTCGGATTTGTGACGCATGAAGTATACGTGGCGATAGCTGCTCGCGTCGTCTTTGAATGTTAGAAAGTATCGCGCGCCGCCGGGTGACTCGGTTGACATCGGTCCGCAGACATCCGTATGCATAACCTCACCGATCTTCGTCGCAACTTTTTCGGAGTTCTTTTTAAATGGCAACCGATGAGCTTTTCCTAACTGGCATGACTCACAGAAAAAGTCACTCTTGTCTGATAGCGATACACCGTTTACTAGACCCTTTTTCACTAGATCACGTATCGCACGCTGACCTACATGCCCTAGGCGCTCATGCCAAACACGAAGATTTAAGGTTGCGACGTTTGCTTCTTCGACACTTCCCGGTTTGATCACTTTGAAAAACATTCTGTACAAATCGTTCTCTTGTTTTAAACCCGACGCTACTACTTCACCGTCACGCATGATTCTCACTTCATTGTCTTTGAAAAATACCTCGAAACCGTTACTCGTACATACTCCGACCGAAAATAAATTTTTCTTCAATTTAGGAACATACAGCACGTTTTCAATTCTTCCGTCTCTCCACACGCCATCAATAAGTTTTTTGATATAAACTGTCCCCACTCCGACGATCTTGCAAGGTTCGTTGTCGCCGAGACGAATCGAATCATCGCTACTTCCGTATTCCCGATAATCGGAAAACCATTCCCGTCGATAAGTCAGATGCCTTGATGCGCCACTGTCGGTCAACCAGACTTGACTTGGACATGCCGATGTTATCTCTTCTACTTGACTAAGAGATACTTTTGCTCGGACACTCGCATTATCATTTTGCTTTTGATATGACTTTGTTTTCGCGCCTCTTTCAGCCACAAACGCACAGTCATGAGAATTTCCGGTGTCATCTTTCTTACGACGTTGATTCTTGCACCCGCGAGCAAAATGGCCTTTTTCATGACATCTAAAACACTCAATGTCTTCTTTCGGTTTTTGCGAAGTTTTCGATTTCGAGCTATTTTTATTTTTAATTTTTCTTGATGCTACTAATGCACTCGCTGCACTAGTGTCGTCACTCAACCGCGCATCTTCTCGTATTAACCTTTCCAATAGGTATGCGACTGTTTGTCTGTTTTGATCTACACTGTCCCAGGCAGTTTGTAGCGTACTGAACTTTGCTGTTAGACTCGCTAAAATCTTAGCCATCACTGTTTCTTCCGACACGTTTTCACCGAGATCGCGAAGCTGCGCCGCCATATTCTGAATTTTTGCCACGTGTTGCACAGCCGAGTCTCCCGCGCACATTTGATATCCATGAAATTTTTGGAGCAAACCCAGTTTATTCGTGGCTGATTTTTGTTCATGGATGAGACTGAGTTGATCCCACATCGCTTTTGCACTCGTACACGTTAATACACTTTGCAATTGGTCATCCTCCATCGTCGAGGAAATCAGAAACATCGCTTTGGCGTTATCGCGCACCCATTGCTTCGCTTCTTGCTCGTTTCCTGCCACGGTCTGCGGCATAAGCCTCGTGCCATTTACCACGGTTTGAATCTCGTTGGCCACAAATAAAGAGTTTATTTGGAACTTCCAACTTTGGTAATTCGATCCATCGAATTTCTTTACGCTCTTAGCTGATATCACTTCAGCCATCGCGGACACAAAAAAATTGATTACACACGCGATTCCCGATTCACTCGTTTTCACACGCGACCAAGATGGCCGTTCTCACTTCCGTCTCGTGTCTCGCGAGATTCCAGAAAGCGAAAAAAAAAAGAGAAAACCTCGCACTTTTATCCAACTTTTTGCGCAGGTATGTCGTAGCCTGGGCCCATAACCTGATGAAGCAAACTTTATTATTGGATAAAAGGAAACTATTTGTGTGGTAAAGAAACGTGTCTCGTAGTTTAAGAAAGTATAAAAGAAACCTTTATTCAAACAAAAAACGTAGTGCACTCTCAGAGCTCCAGACAAAATGTAATGGTGGAACTCGAGATCATGGCCGTCGCGAGCCCGAACAAATCCGAGAGTTTCCGACTCGCATTCGGCTTCAGTCGACTTTCAGGGCTGCCAACTCAATCGCGAATAGCTTTCTCAATACCAATATTTACGTCGAATTTCACTTTTTAAAATTAAATATTTACATGAAACCTTTAATTTAAAAACTTTTCTCAATGAAATAAGTGATTTATGATATTTTTGATGTATCAACATTTAATGAACAATTGTACTTGGGTTGTAATAGCAACTATTCATTCTTTTCTTGTTGTCTTTTCCTTGAGATACGAATTCTACATGTTTTATCCACCCAAGGAAGCTTGCTTTCTAGCCACTAATTACCATCGAATGATTGTATTGACCAAAATACATGTAACTTCAATGCCTGTTACTACTGAGCAAGATTCTTTATATTAAGGCCTTTATCTTCTTTGTTTTTGTTCCGCATTCAAAAAACTGGAAAACTCAGACTCTGCTATTATATTTGCAAAGTTTCAATAATTTATTACACTTATTTCTGTCTGATGCGTTTCCGTTGTATATTGGATAAAGTCGTTACTAATCTATCAAATAAAAACCTTACCCCGGCGCCGATCTCACACCTGGACTATAAGCATTTTTATAGAGAAGTAATAAAACATACAATAATTTCTTTAATCAATTACAATTCATACTTGAGACATTGAAGACATCAACAGACATTGACGTTACATGTATTTTGGTCAATACAATCATTCGATGGTAATTAATGGCTAGAAAGCAATCTTCCTTGGGTGGATAAAACATGTAGAATTCGTATCGTAAGAAAAAGGCAACAAGAAAAGAATAAATAGTAGCTATTACAACCCAAGTACAATTGTTCAAGAGACCAATTTTTATAAAAATACTTTAGGGCAAGCTGAAATATAGTTAAGCATTTGTAAATAATTATTGATTAAATATATTTGTATAACTGACAATTGAGAAAAATATACAATTTATGGGGAAAAATAATATGATGGATAGAGGATTCCAAGCCACGCCAAAAAAATTCATGAACAATAGTAATATGAATATGCATTTCCTATTAAAATATGATTATAGTTCCGCGACTCCTTCAATTCGACATGGGCATTTTTCGAAATTTGTTTTAGGTTTTTGAATTTTTACGTCTTCAATTTTGGGTTAAAAAATCTGTAAAAATTCTATAATATGTGTCTCTGTAACTGAAATGTCTCTGATTTTTTTCCGATTTTTTTCTCACCATAGAATGGGCCAAATTGGGCAAAAACAAGATTTTCGAATTTTGGCCATTACTGGCCCCCAGGTTGAGATACAGAGCTGAAATTCGGCACAAATTAATCTTTTTCGAAAAGCGATCGAATGACCTATTGTACATGCAATTTGGTTTAGGGGCATTTTTGACCCCCTTATTCGGCTATACCCTTTACCAGAAAGGGTTTTTCGGTAGGTACTAAAAAATATCAAAAAATTGAGGAAATCAAAAATCAAAATTTTTCAAACTGTCCGATTTGGCGTGGAATGCCCCATATACTCTTTACGGAACGCAGCCCGCCAATGTAACTTATAGCATTCATAATGCATTTGACGCATGCCCAGAGAGGACGAATATCACTTTATACCTTTCTCTCTCGCACAGACTTTGGACACACTTTCGGTGCTGGCATTCCTCCTCCATGTCTATATACTCAAAGGTTATCGCCCCTTAGTGTACATGAACTTGTCTCGAGACATTACCGTGTCTCTTAATAGATGGAGCTTCAAGCAAATGCGCGGGTGATATTCGAATTCAAATGAATAATCATATAATAAATAACATAGAATTACCTTTGTTAAGTAACTTTCTACTTGCAGCTTACTTCTTTTCACAAAATAGCATAGATTCTATTATTATAAGAATAATAAAGCTTTTCTTACAGATGAAAACCAGAGGACCATGAATATATAGTTTTATGTTAACAGACTTTTAAGTTTAGAAATAAACAATAAGGGTATGTACGCGAGGGATCGCTAAAGGAATAAATATACGGATATTCGAAACCATGTTCAATAAAACCTCTTCATACAAGACTTACAATTCTAAATCTTAAAAAGGACTTTCGATCCCGCTGTTAATTTTTTATACCAGATCATAAAACATCTTGAAAATGTCAAGATTTCTTAACATGCACAGTTGGAATCTTTGACACTTTTCTTTCAAGCCTTTTGGTATTCGTAACGACCACTTCCGGTTGATATTTGCCGTAACATTTGTTGCAAATTACATTTTATTAATTAACTAAAAGCAATATACATGTACGAAAAATAATTTAAAACATTAAGGCGAGTCTCCGCTGCACACGAGTTATAAGCGAATATTTTCTGCCGTGGTAGCTAATTACAATGGCCCATGGGCGGGTCGCTTATTTTGTCAAATAGTTAAAATGTTTCTGGTCCCGTTTTGTCAAAAGATTCAGAAGTCAAGTGCATTTGTAAGCATATTCGAATCTGAAAAAAGAGATATAAACGGGTATAGGAATTTTGAGAATGAGAAAAACAAAAAGAATGGAAGTATAGCTTGGGAATTTTCAAAATTTTGCGTATGAATATGATTGTAATATACATATAATAATTATATACAGAATAATAATTATACGATAAAAATTTTATAATTATTATATATTTCACAATAATTATACATTTATATTAATTTCGGTACCGTAATAAACTGATGTCAGAATTGTTAAGGGGGGGGTATGGTTTTGAGGGTTCAAAAAAAGTGATTTTTTTTTATTGCATATTATGAAAGTATAGTATTTCAAGAATGTTGTCTGTTAATAGGAAGTCAATCGGAGCAAAACTCACAAAGATATAGCTTTGGAAGTAGACGTGTCTCGAACGACTACCTGAGCTGTAACCGCTCAGCGGGAAGGCAGTTGTTTCTCAATCTCTTTTGTTATCTTCTTTTGTTATTGTCCAATCTTCTTTTGTTATTCTCCAATCTTCTTTTGTTATTGTCCAATCTTCTTTTGTTATTGTCCCTAAGCAGTTTCCAGAAAGGTCTTAGACAGGGTCGTTGTAACGGTACCCCGGTACCTGGTGTTGCTTCATTTTCGAAGCAGACGCGGAGTGTAACAGTCGTGTTGTATTTTCTTACTCTATTTCGTTGTGATATTTTTGTTGTTCGCAAAATGCCGAGAAAAGTTTCCAGAGAGTGTAGAAAGGAGAGTGGTAAAAAGTTGTATCGAGGTAAAAAAATAGTTCCTCCGCATAAACGAAGAAACGATGACGATATTGAGACAAGGAGTACGTCAACGAAAAAAATCAGACTAAGTTTTAGCCAAGAAGTTGCTGAAGATACAAATAAGCATTTCAGAATCATTGATTTTCTGTTAGTTTTTTCAACAATTTCTACGTTAGTGATGTGTGCAGTTTGTGATAGTACAGTATCATTTCAGTGTTGTGGCAAAATAGGTCTTGGTTTCAAGATAAAAATAAAATGTGAAAAATGCAAAGAACCTCGTTACGTTCCGTCTAGTGAACGAGTAGATGATCATATGTATGAAGTGAACTACCGATTTGTTTTCGTGATGCGAGTTTTAGGCTTGGGATTAGCTGGTTGTGACAAATTCTGCGGACTGATGGATTTATCCAGTAATTTCGTAGCAAAATCGGTATACCAGAATTACTTGAAGAAAATGTGCTCCAGTGTGACGAATGCCGCAAAAAGATTTTTTGTTTCTGCGATAGAGGAAGAAAAAGCAGCTATGTGTAGAGAAAAAAATATTGAATCTTCATCAGAATTAACCGTATCAGGCGATGTAACTTGGAAAAAGCGTGGATTTTCTTCTTTATATGGCGTGGCTTCCTTGATTGGATATTACACCGGAAAAGTCGTCGATGTTCTCGTAAAAAGTTCATACTGTCACATGTGTGTTACTTGGAAGAATAAGCTTGATTCTGCAGAGTTCGAAGAATGGCAAGAGAACCATATAAATGAAGATCAATGTTCTGCAAATCACAAAGGAGCATCCGGTAACATGGAAGTCGACGCAATTGTCACAATGTTCAAAAGATCGCAAGAGAATAACGTGAAGATTCGCAACTATATTGGAGATGGTGACTCGAAAACATATAGTGGTGTTATCAATGCTGAACCTTATGGTGAAAATTTTCTAGTCAATAAAAAAGAATGTGTTGGACACGTCCAAAAAAGGATGGGAACTCGTTTGCGTGATTTAGTCAAAAAAACTATGACTGATAGTGAAACCAAAACTGGAAAAAAAATTAAAAAAAAAACTCTCTCAGGTAAAGGGAAACTGACTGCAAAAATGATTGATAAGCTCACCCAGTACTATGGTCGTGCAATTCGTTTCAATTCTAATTCTGTAGAAGAAATGAAGAAAGCCATTTGGGCTACTTACTATCATTATGCCTCAACCGATGCAAAACCACAACACGAAAACTGCCCTAGCGGAGAAGACTCATGGTGTGAATGGCAGAAAGCTGCAGCTTCAAACAAGCTGAATAATTTCAAACACACATATTCTGCTCTACCAACTGATGTTTTACAAGGAATCAAGCCAATTTATGAAGATTTAAGCAAAGATGCTCTCCTAGAGCGATGTATTGGCGGATTCACACAAAATAATAATGAGAGTTTGAACCAGCTTATTTGGAAGATTGCGCCGAAAGTTGAGAGTGGTTCAGCAATTATCGTCGAATTTGCATCTTCAGTGGCTGCTTGTGTTTTCAATGAAGGCTGTAAAGCTTATTTAACCTTCCTAGAAGAGATGCGAATAAGTACTGGTCCAAGTTGTCATGGATGGGCGCTTCGAACCAACGATATTCGAATGAACAGAGCAGATGAGCGAGCAGCTGAAACCGCTAAAAATGATAGAATTCGCCGCAGACTTGATAAAAAAGATGCTTTGGACATTCTTGACGAAAGTTCTATACTCTATGGTCCCGGCATTGATGATTCTATGTGAGTAAAATAAAAAATAAATAGCTTACTAAGTTTTATCAGGGTCTTTTCGCTACGAAAAACTTTAAACGCGTTTTTCTCAAGTCGATGTTTTTTGAGTCGGTGCACACTGTATCTGAAAATCTATTCAACCGATCGTTCTCAAATTTTTTACAGTATTTCCTTACATAATTTATGAGGTAACCCTGTCGAGATTTTTTCGTCTTTGATTTTATTTTTCTTATTATTAACAACAATAGTCATGAATTTAGGCCAAAAATCGGTATTTTCACTTTCAAGTCTTGTAAAAAGTTCAAAAATTAAAAAAAATGGAAAAACTCGGCAGCGATACCTAGAGGGACATAAAAATTAAGGAAAAAACTTTGGTTATTTCATTTCAGATGATCCAGTGCTGAGATATGATGTGCACCGCAAAATGTATTTCTTCTGAGGCGCCTGCGAAGAATTGCTGCCATTCGGTCAATTTTCAATATTTTTGAACCAATATTTCACAGAATATAGTTCAATTACTACTCTTTAATGTACAACAATCAGAAATAAATGTACTTTCACCGTACGCCCAAAAAAAAATCTGTAAAAACCTGTTTTTTTCTGCCTTCAAAACCATACCCCCCCCCTTAAGGGTCAATGTGACCCCAGAATAAACGTTAAGGGTTAACTAAGAAAAATATGTTCATTATTTGTTCTATGAACGAACCCGCAACAGATAAATAATAAAAAAGGATGTAAATTAAATGTGTTTTTTTCGCGATTAGCTCCAGTGACATAAACCTGCAGTCTGTCTGTCTTGTGCTACGGCTTATTATCTTTTACTTCTTCACTTCTTTTATATTCAACCCCTATGCCAGAAGTCCTTCTCAGATAGTTGCATCACACAACATTAACGTATACGTGTGTGTCGTTTATGAGAAAGAAAGCGTACAATGTTGGATCGAGACAATGAATATACCACCCTCAATTGAGTTACTTGTGAGTACTCTTGAAAAGGACGAAAGGGTTCCTGAATCTTCATTCACATGCCACCGTGGCTTTAGACTTTAGGATCTTGAAAAAAATCACTTTGTGAATAATGCTCTTTATAAAATACACGTTATGTAACATCGTGACTGGTAGGAAAATTGTATACCATCGCCATTAAATTATTTGTACAATCATTGAAATGTTAGCTATACCTGGCAAGTTTATCAAGTAAAAAAGTTGAAGTAAAATATATTTAAATACTTCCATTTCTAACTATTCTAAAAAATATATGTTGTATTCAACACTCTTATGAGTTGTTTTATAATAATTTGAATAATAATTGAAGCACCGACTTTGATTTTATGAAAATGTTATTAATTATTTATGTAATTCATAATATTTGAATACCATTCGGAGAACTTTTGAAGTGTTTAAAATTACAATAAAATAAATGTTGCAATGGCGTTCAAAACTAGAAAAACTAGAAAAACAAAAAACTTTTTTTCCAATTAATCATATACAATATTGTGTCACTTAAAAAGAATTATTTAAAATATTTTACAAGAGCTTTTAGATAATTTTGTTCAACTTTACCACTAATTTAAAATATTCCTTTTGTTAGTAAATTTTTTTTTTCGATACATGAAATTTATAATATTTCTGTTAACTACCTTACAATAATTTCTCATTAATATGAGTTTGAGTTCATTGTTCGATGCTAAGTGATGATTGTACTTTTTAATAATCGTTCTAAAACAATGTTTTTCGTGAAACACAAGATTGCCAATGCGTGCAACCTGAAGCGATATACTTTCAATTGGAATCGGGCTTGTTTCTTATTGAGAACTATTCTGGTTTTCTATAGTTCATTATGAAGGGAATATACCGCGATAAATAATATTATTGATAATTAGATTAAATGTGTGTCGTAATATATTCCGTGTGTACCTACATACATATCTGTCGGAAATCGTGGCACACGAATCGTGAATCATTACTGTTAACCAAGAAGGGAGTGCTCACCACGAATGACGATAATACGATCGTATTATCATGATCCTGAAGGGTAGGGTTATCTGGATTAATCGAAGTAACGAGTGTTCTAAACGATCGTTTTTACAGCGATCGGAAATCATGCTCTTCGTTTTAGATATTTACGATTTAAAGATTTTTCAATATACATGCATTGTTCTATTTTTCATTATCATTTATTTTCCTAAAAATTTTTTTTAATTAGCCATTTGTGCAAATTTTATGAAAAAGGTGATTATAAATGCATTTAAGTGCATACTAACAATTTTTAAGTTCTTGGGAATCTAATTTATACAACTTTTATTCTAAAACATTACATATAAGTGCATACAGGCACTCTTTAAGTGCTCCGAGCTTTAATTTGTGCAACATTTAGAAAAAAAAGTGCATTTCAGTGTGTATAACAACTTTTTAGCTTCTTGGGGATTCAATATGTACGACTTTTATAATCAAGTGCATATAAATGCATTCAATTGTGCATGAACACTTTTTAGGTTCTTGGAGGTTTCATTTGTGCAGCTTTTATAAGAAAGTGCTTATAAGTGCATATAAACAATTTTTAAGTTCTTGGGAATCTAATTTATGTAACTTATATGTACTTTTTTAGGATGAAAGTTGCATAAATTAGATTGTGAAGTGTATACAGACACTTATTAGGTTTTTGGAGTTTTAATTTGTGCAAGTTTCATAAAAAAATCACATTATTTAATTCATTTCCATTTTTGTACTCAACGTTTGATCTAAAAACCTAGAACTTTCTCTAAAAAATGTTAACCCTTCAAGGGTTAGTATCCTCAACTTCAACATATCCAGTTTTCCAAAGGTGCGCTGCTCTTTGAAACGCTCATGCACCCACGTACCTCTGTTGTCAAATGATTGACACGACGATCGCTACCTGGGGAAAGATGAGGAAGCGGCGCCGGTATATATGCGACACGACACGCCTAAACGACGGCGAAATGCGATTCAAGCAGTTCGTTCAAAGTTCCGAGGTTCAAACGTTACACACACACATCCTATTCCTCTGGGCTATGGGCTATGGTCCGGAGTCGTTTTACAGCGCGAGGCTTCCACCGACCGCTAGTTGCGTGTGTAGCACTCTCTATTGTATTGTGTCCTGTCAGTTATTTCTCGGCAGCGACTGCCGTCAGCCGCACCAAGCATCTCGATACCAGTCACTCGCAGCCGTTTACCTCTAAACTGTTATCAAATTATCATGTTGATTAATGACCAAAAGTTCTTCTTGATTTAATTAAGCAAGAGTTTCAATAATTTCACGTCAGGACCATATGTTTTTGTTCGTGGTCATTCATGTTTTCAGTCTGTATTTATTGTGATCAAAGTGGATACATTAATCGGCAACCACTTTAGTTAGTTAAAGCTCTGGTTCACTTTGATCCGTTTTCGTACGAAAATTATGTCACAAAAATTTTCGAAAAATTGGTCATTCGAAATTGTATTGCACCTTGTCATACTCGTCAGCTTAAGATTGTGATCGCAGAAATGTTGTGAATGCACTGAAATGCATAATACGAATTGCAACAATTTTCCAGAATAATTTTCTCATCCTTTTGTTTTTGCGTTAATTGTTTTTTTGTTTCTTAAGTGTACAAATATAAGTTTTTATAGGAGTTGACTAAGTTCTTCGTCGAGGGGCAACGGAAGTGGAATTGAAATAACTTCCGTTGAAAGCATGCAGATATTGCACACGCGCATGGAATAAAAAGTGACCAATTAATAACCAGTAGTGTTGTGAATAAAATGGAATGACTCGGTATAATTGAATCGTGAAAATACACTAAAGTGAGAAGTGAGTGATGTCAAAACACGTGGTTACAATCCAATGAGTGGCTTAATTGGGATATGTTGTTTGGTGGTAGTGCTTCTGGTATGAAAGCAAGGTGGTAGAAACGGAAAGGCACGACAACGATTGAAACAAAATTAGTGCCGCAGTAATCATCGTCATGGCTTACGTGCTTTGGAGGGTACTGATGAAAAAGTACTCGAAGGTGCGGCTCGGTATAAGGAATCTTCCGGTGCGTTTCGCTAAATAATTTACATATATTTATTTTATTGAAAATATATAAAAAATGAACTTGTATTTAGACTTTCAGTTTCCCTTGAATTCCATCATCAACTTCTTACAATTGGAACAATTTTCGTATCACTAGTTTCTTTTTATTGTGTTGAAAAGATAACGTTTCCTTATTATTAACACTATGCCGCCCGGTGGCACCACGTTTGTGCCATGCGAAAACTACCGGGCAAGCGCCGGTGGCACCACGTTGGTGTTGTACGTAAAGAGTTATACCGGCGCCAAACGAAAGAATCTCGATCAGACCTGCGGACGGCAAAGTGTTAATAACAAATTGGAAGCTCGGTGTGATGATTTTTTGAAGTATGTAGGTGTCGCTACAAACGAGTTGTAACTCATAAGTAAAGACACTAATATTTGAGAATTGTTGACAACAATTTTATATAACAACAATTTTCTGTCAGAGATTATGCAACAATGAGTTTTTACTATTTTTTTTATTGTTGGTATTTTAGCAGGTTTTAATCCTTTCAGGGGTAGTAGGGCGTATACGTCCCATCTGGTAACTTTCAGTCTTTTTTGACGTTTTTCATCTATTTACAGTTTTCAAGTGCATATAAGCACTTTTTAAATTTCTAAAGATTTAATTGAAGTAACTTTTAGAGAAAGTGCATATAAGCGGATTTAATTGCATATAAACACTTTTTAAGCTTTTGTTGGTATAATTTGTGCAACTTTCATAAACAAGTGCATATAACTGTATTTGAGTGTCTATAAACACCTTTTAGAATTTTCGATGTCTAAATTGTGCAAGTTTCATAAACAAGCGCATATAGATGCATAAGGGCATATAAATACTTCTTAGCTTCTCGAAGATCCAATTTATGTAACCTTTGTAAAAAAAAAAGGTGCATATAAGTGCATACAAACACGTTTTAAGTTCTTGATGATTTAATTCATGCAGCTTTTATCCAAAATTGCATTCATTAATTGCTTTCTTTAACAAATATGTCCCTTAAAGGGTTAAAGACAATCGCGAAGGTTACCAACATTTCCTTACTAAACACACACACACACAGTGAAATATTTTCTAATTTTGCTTTTGGAAGGATAAACAAATTAACGAAATGAAGTTGATCTTACTAATAAAGAAAAGGGACGAATGTCGTTACCCTGCAAATGAAATAAAATATAAATGTATGGGAACCGTATAATTTGACATAACACAGACTGAAATGACCTTAAATGTCAACTGCCGCAATGTCTGCAGATTTAGACAATGGACATGCTCTCATATTGAAGTTTCTAACATATTCTTCGTACCACAAAATATTCTGGTCAACAACAAAGCATGTAATATTGCACCATCGATTCCAGAAGATACAGAAAAAGCACGATCTGATCCTTGAAAGAGTTATTAACACTATTTCTACCGCACTAATTATACTTAATCAAAAATCCAAAACCAAAAATAGAGAATTATAGTTAAAATAGATTTTCTTAAGGGGTTATACGCACTTACAAGGGCTCGATACGGTTGATGGGACACCGATTTTCCTCAATCTTTGCACACTTTTAGTAGTCCATTAGGACAATATAATGTGCAAATCCTAAGGTGCACTTCTCAAGCGTTTTCGAGAAAATCGCAATCAAAGTTTGTGATATTCGACGCGACGCGTGTCTTCCCTGGCGTTACGATGCTTGACAAGCAGCGGCGGCGGCCGAGTGGTTAGCGTACCAGCTCTGTGATCGCTAGGTCGCCGGATCGAATCTACTTGCGTGCAATTTTTTTTTTTCACTCATTTCATGCAAATTACAATTTAAACCAAATATTACGCGAAAATATATTTATTTTCACGATCTTTTATTACAATAAACATATTTAAAATTGTGGACGAATAAAAGATGAAACGCATTGATTTTAATTCATTATTCTTATTTATTAAACAAATAATTACAAAGAAATAAAAATCAACCAAAGATGATTAAATTTTAATTGCCTAATGCATCTTGGGGATTGCAAATCGTGGGATGATACTTATTATACAAACCTTGCATTGTATGATGAAATTTTTAGAAATGACCTACGTGTTCCTAGTTGTACATTGAAAGTGATACCTCCTAAATGTAACCCAATATGCCAACCCTGCGACGTTTATTTTTATAGGCAGATTAAAAATTTGTTTTCCGGTACATATCCCAAACAAGCCGTGTGGATGTGGGAAAGCATCTTTCATAAGATGTAGCCGATGCCATTGCACTTTATGCTTCCCCTGTTTGTATGATGAGTATAATCCCACGATTTGCAATGCCCAAGATGCATTAGGCAATTAAAATTTAATCATCTTTGGTTGTTTTTTATTTTTTTGTAATTATTTGTTTAATAAATAAGAATAATGAATTAAAATCAATGCGTTTCATCTTTTATTTGTCCACAATTTTAAATATGTTTATTGTAATAAAAGATCGTGAAAATAAATATATTTTCGCGTAATATTTGGTTTAAATTGTAATTTGCATGAAATGAGTGAAAAAAAAAAATTGCACGCAAGTAGATTCGATCCGGCGACCTAGCGATCACAGAGCTGGTACGCTAACCACTCGGCCGCCGCCGCTGCTTGTCAAGCATCGTAACGCCAGGGAAGACATGCGTCGCGTCGAAAATCACAAACTTTGATTGCGATTTTCTCGAAAACGCTTGAGAAGTGCACCTTAGGATTTGCACATTATATTGTCCTAATGGACTACTAAAAGTGTGCAAAGATTGAGGAAAATCGGTGTCCCATCAACCGTATCGAGCCCTTGTTAGAAGGCCGAAAAAAGGCGATTTTTCAAGAATTTTTCCTGGAGAGACATTTCAATTTATTAATTTCAAACTGTGTGTATATGTGTAGTAGTCCTTGACTACTTTCTCAATTTCTTTGGTATAAAAATAATCATTCTGACAGCCGCTGCAGCCAATCTCCGGGAGCGCCTCGAAAAAAAAAACACGTTTTGCGGTGAGCAAGATTTCTCAAAAACGGCTAAACCGATCGGTCTTAAATTTTTACACAAGCTTTATAGATATATTATCTAGTAATTGATCGGTGATTTTGACACTACGACAAATATTTTTCATTTTATGAACAATTTTGCGGGCAAAATTTTCATGAAAAATGGATATTTCCGCTTTAAGAAGCCGCCATTTTGTTAAAAATTAGTATTTTGCAAAACCCAACGATCAAACACGAGATAATACATTATATTAACGAAAAATGATTGGTTTTTTTATTTCCGATAATCCAGTCCCGAGATATTGTGCTCACCGCAAAACGTGTTTTTTTCGAGGTGCTCCCGGAGATTGACTACAGCGACTGTCAGAATGATTATTTTTATACCAAAAAAATTGAGAAAGTAATCAAAAACTACTACAATGCATACACAAAGTTTGAAATTAATAAATTAAAATGTCTCTCCAGAAAAAATTCTTGAAAAATCGCCTTTTTTCAACCTTCTAAGTGCGTATAACCCCTTAATTAATTGAATATGTAATTTCTTCAGTCTTTCGGTCTTAATTTCTAGTCTTAAAATTTTATTTTTATAATTTAAATTATGTTTTTCAAACGATTTTTTAAATTTACCTTCAAAAACTTTGCTAGTTTTAAAATTTAAATGATTAGGTATAATATTATTATTTTTACATTTTACTAAAAAGGTTAATTGTTCTTTGGAAATGGTTAATTTTTTTCTACAATGTTCAAAATGTTTTAAATTCAATTCTTAATTAAGACCGAAAGACTGAAGAAATTACATATTCATTTAATACCTACGGTCAAAGGAGGGATATTCCAAAATAATTCAACATTGGACAGTCGATAAAAAGGGAAGGAGGATACGAGATGAATATGGATCGAGAAGAAAACAACAATCAAAATCAAAAGATAAGTTTTTATCAATTCATATATAATCAATTTGGATTACAAACCAAATTGAATTTAAAACATTTTGAACATTGTAGAAAAAAATTAACCATTTCCAAAGAACAATTAACCTTTTTAGTAAAATGTAAAAATAATAACATTATACCTAATCATTAAAATTTTTAAACTAGCAAAGTTTTTGAAGGTAAATTTAAAAAATCGTTTGAAAAACATAATTTAAATTATAAAAATAAAATTTTAAGACTAGAAATTAAGACCGAAAGACTGAAGAAATTACATATTCATTTAATACCTACGGTCAAAGAAGGGATATTCCAAAATAATTCCCTTAATTAATACCAAATTTTTTACAGACGCATAATTGCTCTGCTAAGCACCTCCCGTCTGTGGATTTCAAAAAAGATTAAATTAAACCTCGATAATGATTCTAAATTAAAAATCTAAAAAGATGTCTTTTGTCACCTTTGGAAGACATAGTGGTAACTGCTGTATTAGATCAGTCTTCGACCTTCTCAGAGATAAGCATTTAAGCTCATTACCCTATTTAAATGGACTAGGTAAGTTTCATAAAACAAATAAAAGTTCTATGAAATAGAAAGGGAGATGGACGACCAATTACTACGCAATTTCGTTATCAGACACTTATTTACCTACTGGTACTTTTCGAGATGCTAACTTTTAATTTTCTCTCCTAATTTTATATAGTTGGTAGATGACTGTAAAATTTAGTTTTTTCAATGGCGGCAAGGAGTTACATCAAAGAATTAATGTTACAATTGTTGTTAAAAGTTATTCACACATTATAGCTTTTAACAATAGGCATGGAATTTTTAAAAAATCGCCCGGTGTTAAAAAAATTACCTACTCATTGTCAGTCACAGTTAAATTTCTCATACAGTTTTGTATGCTAATAAAATTTTATCTATCCCCGCCAGCTTTACTGCAAAACAGGCAATGCAACAGGTGACGCTCTATTTCAGTAAGTTTAACCGATTTTCCCAGACTCCTATTGCACGATTTTGAAAGATCCGGATGTAGTTATGCTTCTTAAGCTGGATAAGCGATTGCGTGCCTGAAATGTAGATATATTCGTATGTATGTACCTGTGTTGTATAATAGCTCACCTTGCTAACTCCAATTACATCGTTAGTTACATAGTCATTTATGCTATATCACTTATATTATGCAATTCTTCTAAATATAAATTGACATACACAATATATCTCGTATAGGATGTGCTATGCTACAATGGTCTTCATTAAATACTTTTTTTCTTAATTGTTCCTTCATATATTTCAATGTGAACTAGACATTAAGATATTTTAAATAATTACAAAGGGCACAAGGTTTACAATTAAGAAAAATTTTTTACAATTAATATGTTAGATCTCTAGAAAGTCAAGTCTTGACTTTGAAGTCTCGTCATTTTGTTACAAATTGATTATAGTAACAAATTAGTCCCTTATATTAGAAAGTTTTAACTCCTTTGGTTACCAATTTTTTTATTAGATTTTGACACTATCTCTTCCTTTATTTGGGCCTTTTTTTAAGTGGTGTAAGTCCATTTTCTCTTGTTTCGAGAAAAGTTAGCATATGGGTCAGTGAAAAAATGTAGGTTAATTAAGGTAAAGGTACCAGTAGTTGACCATTTTCTAAAAAACCATAAAAAAATAACATTTTTATAAGACGTGATGTTTTTATTTTGATGAAAGTGCGCATCTTATAAAGATCTTAATTTTTATGTTTTTTTAGAAAATGGTCAACTACTGGTACCTTTACGTTATATCAAATCTGCTAATATTTCTACAGATTTACCAATATGTAATTTGATCACATAAATTTGTTTTAGGCGAATTAAACTAACCTAATCTATATTTACGGGCTGCAAATGGGCTTACACCACTTTCAAAATTAATGGTTCCGCAATTTCTTTTGCCGGCCAATTTTAAATTGGACAAAACATGGGTATTTTTTAGAAAATTAAATACTAACTGGTTAGAAATAAAAAGTTTACACTAATTTAAACTAAATTACGTGATATTTAATTTTTTTAATATACTTACACCATTTCTAAAATAAACGGTCCATTGAGGTTGAATAATATTTTATTAGTAATATTTTTTAAAGCATTAAAATTTTTTGATATTGGTTCGTTACCAAAATCAAATTTTGTTATTGAAAAGATATAATATTCAGAATATATTAGTTTTTGCTTCGTTTAGTTGTCGAGATGTTACAATATTTTTATATTAACTTTTGCGAACACCAAAAAGGTCATTTGTTGAATTTTTTTTAACAGCATGTCATCGAAACAATCGTTATCCACCACATTTGCATTCAATTTCTTCGTTTCTTCCACAATGAGCAAACAAAAAGTTTCATTCTTTGATCCAGTCCGTTTAGTTACGAACGTCTTGTGCAATTACAAACCACACACGATGTTTGTTTAGCCTGCTTATTCGAAAGTCAATGTATTCCGCGTGTATTCATGTAGCAAAAGGGTAATTATCCTACTGAGCCCGAAAGCTAATTTGAACCCACGCACCCTGGTAATTGGTAATTGCGTGCGTTTGTTTTCTTGCCACTGATCTTATTTTTGTTGAATATTTGAAAATTCAACAACTGGGTACAATTATTATTATTATTATTATTATTATTATTATTGTTCTGGTAAAGATTAAGGTATTATTAATTATATTTTTATCAAATTCGGCTTTCTAGTATTGAATTATTTGAAAAAGAATAAATATTCTGTTTTTGTTAAACTTACACGAACCTAACGTTGCAATATAAATAGTATTTTTTTATCACATTGAAATTCGTTTAATTTGCATGCCATAGATGTTATAGCAGAAAATAAAAGTGTAACAGGTACTTGTATTGGATCAGGCGTAAGGAAGATTGTAATTTCCAAGAGTGTGAAGTTAATTGGATCATAAAATAATGGTTGTCTCATATTTTAAGTTCATTACGGACTTATTTCCTCTTTTTGTAAGAAGAGTACTTCAACAAGAATTTATGTTACCAACCATAATCTTATGGAGGTAATTAAAATATGTTGAGTGTTAATTTTTCTGGTCGGTATAAAAAATTGGGTAAACAGTGAATGGGTGAATTGTGTTTGTGCCGTATCGTTTAGTGAATAATAAAATAATTTTCAGATGCGGCAGAAAGAATAATTATTTTGAACTCGACACATTTAATCTTAGCTCTTGGTCATGATCTTGACTTCTAAACTCAGTTATGTTCTGTTATATGAAAATTATTGTATAGTTAAGTTTGTATTACACAAAAACGTTCACACGTTTTGTCATTGTCGTATACGTATTTGTTACTACAATTATGTCAACATTTAATTGTAAAGATGACATTTAGTGTCACTTTTTCAATGCAAAGATTAATATGTATTCTTTGCAGGATTTACCTGCAAAAACAAAATGTTACCTCCAAAAGGTTAACAAGATTAATTTCGAAAATATTTTAAATAGGGAAAATTCTTTATTCTGTTGTTCAGCCGGAATTCGTATTTTATGATTTTCTTAAGCGTTTCGATCTTATGGTGCAGATCTTCTTCAGTAAAATTTGATGATAACATCGATGATAACATTTTCGAAATGAATATTATAACTTTGTAAATGTTCAAATTAATAGTAATCCACATTTTCATTTTTTATGATGAATAGGGAAAATTCTGTAGTAGAAAAAAATTGGACTTTTTCAGAGTACGTATATTAACAAAAAAATATATCGTTATTCAAACTATTATTGCAGTGAAATATGGCTTTAACCATATATTTCTAGTAATATATTTTTGTTAAATTCTTTGTTGGTCGATGATGATAATATTTTTATTTTTCCTTGGTTTTTTATTTTTCGGCCGATATATATATAAAATTTTTTTGTATAAACGTTTCGATCAACTATTGCTGATCTTCTTCAGTATTTTGTAATTGTTGTAGATTGATATTTGATATATGCTTCCTTTGTTAAATTTGTTGCATCATTTTAAATTTAAATCCTTGTTATCATTTCTTTATATGAAAACAGATCTTTAAATTAATTTATAATGTAAATGTTGCTTTGGTTTTTCTCTTGCGTTTCTTATGAAATCTTTTAGTAATAACGAGTTTATATTATTGATTTCATTGGATGCTTTTTCTTACTATATGATTGATTTTTGATCGTGTATCATTCTATTATTAATAGAAAGATACACGATTAAAAATCAATCATAAGAAAAGTCGCGGGGGCGTAATAATTGATCGAAACGTTATACTTCAAACAATTTAATATATATCGGCCGAAAAATAAAAAACCAAGGAAAAATAAAAATATTTCTAGTAATTATTTAAATAGTAATTATAATTATAAATTCTAGTAATTATAATATTTCTAGAATTAATTCTAACTACATTCATTGTTATTGCAACTATTTTTATTATTGAACCAAAGAGAAATGAAACAATGCCTTTATTTAATTTTTTCGATGCGAGTGTCATATTTTGAAATCATCTAGTAATTATTTCATAGTTATAAAATATCATAAATATCTTACAGAAGTATAGAAAAATTCTTTTTGAGCAGAATAACGACAATAAATAATTATCTTTGAGATTGTCAAAGATGAAAAGTTAATTGTGTTTATTTCTTATTTTATAAAATAACAATAAATGAATGAGGTTTCATATAGTCGAATAGGAGAATCGTATCTCTTCCATTTGAATCAGTTGAGAATTCATAGAAATCACAATGACGTATGTTCATTCTCTGGACAATAAATTATGCTGCTACTGACTAATAATATCCAAGTTATAAATGTACCTAATTTGGCGACACTATAATACGATTGAATACTCTGCGGTAAAACCTACAGGAAACTATTACAGAAAGGAATATAGTAGGAAGACTTTTCCCATTGTCCGTTTGTAAAGATGACATACATTGCTGCATAATCAGCATGTATACTGTTATGAATAATATTAACTCTACATTAGGAATATATGTTGTTAAAATACATAGGAATTACCTATATACAGGGTGTTTTTCAGTTGGTGCACTTGACCCAAAATTAGATGTCCTATGGAGCATGATTTAAATGCTTCCTTACCATGTCAGAAATTGGAGTTGTTTTAAAGAAGCAAATACGAAGATTTAAATATATCCTTTCCTTGATCGTAGGTTGTAAATATATGTATAATTCTTTTTCAGTCTTTCGATTTTAAAATTATTCATTTCAATATTCGTGTTGACGTTTCGACAACTCATACATTGCCATTTTCAAAATTATGCATGAAAATTTGATATTTAGATTGTAGGTGTAACCACTTTTTTAATTACAGAAAAATATTTAAAAAAATGATTTCTTTAACAAACGGAATAAAAAAGCAATTAAACGATTTTGAAATAACAAATTGAAAATTATGTGATAAAAAAAATTTGTTTGCCACTGTTTCATTGCGTTAATAAAATTATTATATATTTTGAATTTTTAAAGTTGAAACAATGTTCATTAATCAAAATTGTGGATATCGTTGCTTTAAGATTGTTTCCGTTTGCTAATTTAATTTTTATATTTATTTAATTTTTATCTCGACAATTATGAATGTGGAAATCATCTAAATTCGTTATACATCCAAACTACACGTTAGTGTTTTTTGTAACACGTCTGTAATATTCAAAATATTACATTTTTTCACTTTAATACTTCTTCTGTTTGTGGATTTAAATTCTCTACGTATCTAGTTACAAATATATAAAATTAATGATATGAAATGTAAGGAATATGATGATGTATTTATAAGAGAAACAATTTCTACCTCTAAGAAATATTTTTAAAAAAGTTCTATATTAAATGAGATATTGCAGTTATTTTAAGCATTTAAAGTATACACAATTTATGGGGACGTTCCAAAAAACAGTTAATATAGTTCACTAAAAATGAATCTAAAAATTTTTAGAAAGTCAGGGTACACTCTTGGGGCTCTTATTTTTTTTTCAGTTGGTTTTGTACACGTACAAGAGACTTAAGCAGCAATTAATTTAAAAAAAGTGTTTATGGTTGATGTTTATTTGATAACCATAGTAAGGCAATCTGTAATTTAATCTCTTGTCCAATTCTCTCCTTTATATTTTCTCCGCATTAGCCACCCCGTTTATTTCCTTCCTGAGTTGAAATATTTTACTATTTCAGTATTGTTTTCTTTTGATTCAGAACACTTTCTAATTCATCTTTATATTGTGTTAGTTATGTTATATCTCCCGTTAATGTATGCATTCTATTTGCATTACACGTCGGAACTTACTTCGCATCAATTCAATGGCAAATAAACTACTAAGATCACAGTACTAGACCTGCTAGTTAAGATGACGATGTCTGAGAAATAGAAAGGGAGAAATAAAGAGGTGTTTATATTGTTTTATATGGCCTTGGAATAATCCAACTTTTCTTTCCTTATCTAAGTATTTAATTAGCGTATATATATATTTCACGGTATTAAAAAACCTAACCCTTTCGCCCACTATGCCCTTTCAAGAGGACACTTTCTTCATCCAAGGGCCTACCAAAATTTCAATGTGCGTGAATTTGGTTTTCCATGTATTTATCGATTAAAAGCATTTAATGTTGTCAGGTAATTAAATTAGATAACTTATTTTAATATATAAATAATTCTCCAATTTAGATATTTTACAATTAGATAAGTTAATCAGGAAGAAATCAAACCAGGGCTAAAATTATTTGGATTTATCTCTAAGTCATAAATAATAGATCAAATATTTTATTTCGTAATTTTCCTTAAATTATTATAATATCTACCGCCATTATTTATTTTTTTTTTCAAAAATAAGAATATGTTACTTTTGTACGGAAATAATTATATGAAAATTTCTGAACCGAAATAATTATTTGGGTCAAAGAATAGTTTAGATTAGATACAAACGGATACCAGTGGTAGATAAAAAAATCCAAATAGACAATGCTCCATCTCAAACATCTTTACAACAAATTTTTCATGCAAAATTACAAACTTTTGGCTTCCACCACTTTTGGCATAATTCTTTGAAAAGGTCGACCAATGAAGTGGTTGATCAGAAAATATAGTTTGACTTTCAGAGATTCCCTTGACCACTCTAGTGGCACAGATATTGGTCGGACCTTTGTCCTAGTAGTTTCCGAAATTAGAGTACGAGTTTTTTTTTAAATCTACGACTTTTTGACGCAAAAGAACGCATCAATGAAAAAGTAAAGATTATTTTGTCTTTCGAAATTGTGGATATAGATGAATTACAAATTAGAGATACAACCTTTGAAAAAGGTTGACTATAAAAGAATTATTAGCGGTGAAGGTAATAAGTTTAGTGGAAACTGATTGGATAAACCAATTTTATGAAATAAAGTTTAGGTAGTGGAATGATGGAGAAAAAACAGGTCTCGTCGAGTAGAATTGAGAAGTAAAACTGTGGAGGTCCTTATTTTGCATCATGGTATGGCGGACCCATATTTTAAATTTGTCACATCGTTGAATTTATTTTGAATTTGTCATTTTGAACTTTGCATATCTGATCTCGGATTCATAATCAACAACCTCAAAAATCTTTAAACAAAATTTTTTATGTAATATTTCAAACTTTTGACTCACGCCACTTTTGGCACAGTTCTTTGACACTCCAACTCCAACGCACTGAAGTGGTTGAGGATGTGAGAAAAATAGTGCAACTCATTTACATGCAAAAAATTGTATACCGTAAAGATAAAGGATGTTGTTCTTGTTCTTACTATAACTATGTCAAAATACTGAAGACAATCTTGTCGATTCGTAATTACAGTATCGATTAAATCTTACTCTGAAAGATTTATAAGGGAGGAAAGTTAGGAAGCTGTTCAGTGAGAAAGATGATAATCCACCCATTGTTGAGCCTATTATTTCGTTAATGCGACATGTTGTCACACTCGTTTTTTACATCGTGGGCGTAGGATACTGGCTTGACAATAGAGTTCCACGTTCAAGACTTTGTGACTTTTAGCTTTCTCTATAGGGTCATACCCATGCGTATGTGTCTATAGGTATACGTGCGATTTTTTGAAAGCAGTATATCTCTTATGACAAAAAAAAACGAATTGTAACGATTTAATGAAAAGGGAAACAAATCATGTTTCACTGGTTGTAGAAACAATTGAATGTCATTTAGGCTGCTTTTATAGTGAAGCGGTTGTGATCGTAGCTTCAAAGGTTCCGTTGCGTACTACCTTTGAAGCTTTGTTGACAGCCGCTTCGCTATTAAGGCGGGGCCAGTTTTCACATACCTTAGATTATTAGAAGGAATTCCTCCGAGAGCAGTGATAACAGTAAATAATATATTATTCCAGTGCTTGCAGGAAGTATTGCGAATATTGTTGCAAATACTCATTTGCAGCTATTTAAGGAGATTAGGCGGTCAAAAAATCTAAATTTTATTGCATTGTTCCTGACTAAATTGTTATTTTATAGTCGTGTATGTTGACAGAAATATTGTTAGCGCTGTAACATTATTTGAGAAATCTAGGAATTTGAATTGGTATTTGAAATAGTAAACGAAATAGTAGAATTAGCAATTGAGTTAGAAATTGGAATTATGATTGGAATGGAAATAAAAGTCGCAAAAAATATTCGAAAAGGTAATTCATTTAGTAATCGTGGACCTTCAGCTACTTCTATACTCTGAAACCCTGGGCTAGTGACGGCGCAGAGGAGGAAGTTGAGATGTCCTTTTGTTGGTGGTGACCCGGGTAGGAGATCTAATGAACCGCCAGGAGCCCCTCGATATCAGGATTGGCGGGTTGGGCTTCTTATTTTTTTTGTTTTTAAATAATTCACCACACTGGGTTAAATAGTTTGATAATTTGTGTTTATTTCAAAATATATCGTCGAGGTTACGCAGGCCCAAAAATGTTCTGGTGAGGTTTTCGGTCGAACTTGCGCGACTTAGGCGATAAAAATTATTTCTTATCGATACGGAAGAAAAATTGTTGCCGTTTCGAGTAAGAATTTCTAACTAACTGCAGAGTTCGTTTTTTGTCTTGCACATCGTATTATTCTTAATAATCTTAAACTACTCCTCTCCAAACTGTCCATCTTTTTCCACTGGACAAATTAATCTTTTAATTTTTCCATTGGGTCTGGTTTACGTGGTAGGGATTTCATTCCTAATGCTGGTAGGGCAATTTGAAATCCCTTTGGTGGGAAATTTTGTTGATCTTGCAATTTTGCCAACTGACGACTCGATGTTTTATTGTTTATAAGTTTAAGAAGGTTTAAGTTTCTCGAGAGAGAGAGATATCCAGATTCATTACATGCGTTGGTCATTTGGAATTTGTTTATTTCACAAAAAGAAAAGAGACTATCTACTTCATTGTTATGGTTTCTCGAAAAATTTTATGAGAAGTCATAATATTTCTGCTTAAGCAATTTTGCGCGAGATCTTCTGGAAAGTTACGTATACGTAACGCTACCATCAATGTCAAATTTGTTAACGCAGTTGAAAAAAGTCTTAAACCTAGAACTAAAATTATATTATAATATCATTAATAAAAACGATGAATAACTATAAATATTTATCATTCAACTTGATCAACGAAGTATTAGATTGTATTATTTGGAAAAGTTTAATTATTTAACTTTCAAATAATTCTATATCCTTATGTTAATACTGATAATTTGTCTTTCATAGTTCACAATTTTTGCAGTTACTTGATCACACATCTGATGGCATTATTGTACATACTTAACATTAAAAGTTTCTACACTGAAAAAATGAAATCGAATATTGGGTCATGTGTAGAAAGGTGTAACATTTGTTATAAACAAGACGTGATTGCCGTTTTCCTTCTCCCCAGTTTATGCGGTATAAATTGCTAGATGCATTTTTGAACAGCAGTCCTGTTCAAGCATTGTCATAGATGAGGAGAAACCATTTCTAATGCCATTGCGAACTATGCCATGCCTTATTATTCGAACATTCTTCAAAAGTACATGGTTAAATTGCTATTTATATTTTCTCATTATAGATTATATTGCCAATGTCAATCGTTGAATCCGTCTGTCATTACTATTTATGATTCTAGTTACAATAACAAGTTCTAATGAAAAATTTATACGCCTGTCTTTATTGAGATACAAATGAGTTAGTTAACAGAGTGATGTAAATATGTATATGAAAGTCTTGATGCATGCAGAAAAGTGTCATCTTACAGGACTTTGATTTCAAACACATTAAACATCGTCAATTCGCTAGCAAAGCCCGTGCCTAGAATCTAAATTTTTATCAATGTTTGTGATAATATTTAATTGAATAATTAAGATGACAAAAATGACAAATACTTGGTTTTGTAAAATTGTACATATTTTTTTTACAATTTAGAGAAATGATGGGCATATTGAAACAAGTCTTTGACCCACATTTCATATTTCTTCCGTATATGCAACAAAAGGGTCACACATTGTGGATGGAAATGTATAATTTGTAAATATGCTTTAACTTATAATAAGGCATCAGACACACCTTACTTTATATTTGTAGGACCATCGATTATATAATTGATTTCAATACACATCAATAGTAGGGGTAATTTCAATCGAGCATTGAAACGAGCACATAATTTGATAGAAGAAGAAGGTATGCGAATTCCAAAACTTTCAAAACAATTGCATCCAGAAGTACTTCTCCCTGCTGGCCAATTTTTATGATAACTATATTTTTTTGAAGGCGAATAAATTTTGTATAAGATTATTGAAATATTTACAACAAAGGAAGATAAAATTATTTCGTTTACAAGGGCTCGATACGGTTGATGGGACACCGATTTTCCTCAATCTTTGCACACTTTTAGTAGTCCATTAGGACAATATAATGTGCAAATCCTAAGGTGCACTTCTCAAGCGTTTTCGAGAAAATCGCAATCAAAGTTTGTGATATTCGACGCGACGCGTGTCTTCCCTGGCGTTACGATGCTTGACAAGCAGCGGCGGCGGCCGAGTGGTTAGCGTACCAGCTCTGTGATCGCTAGGTCGCCGGATCGAATCTACTTGCGTGCAATTTTTTTTTTTCACTCATTTCATGCAAATTACAATTTAAACCAAATATTACGCGAAAATATATTTATTTTCACGATCTTTTATTACAATAAACATATTTAAAATTGTGGACGAATAAAAGATGAAACGCATTGATTTTAATTCATTATTCTTATTTATTAAACAAATAATTACAAAGAAATAAAAATCAACCAAAGATGATTAAATTTTAATTGCCTAATGCATCTTGGGGATTGCAAATCGTGGGATGATACTTATTATACAAACCTTGCATTGTATGATGAAATTTTTAGAAATGACCTACGTGTTCCTAGTTGTACATTGAAAGTGATACCTCCTAAATGTAACCCAATATGCCAACCCTGCGACGTTTATTTTTATAGGCAGATTAAAAATTTGTTTTCCGGTACATATCCCAAACAAGCCGTGTGGATGTGGGAAAGCATCTTTCATAAGATGTAGCCGATGCCATTGCACTTTATGCTTCCCCTGTTTGTATGATGAGTATAATCCCACGATTTGCAATGCCCAAGATGCATTAGGCAATTAAAATTTAATCATCTTTGGTTGTTTTTTATTTTTTTGTAATTATTTGTTTAATAAATAAGAATAATGAATTAAAATCAATGCGTTTCATCTTTTATTTGTCCACAATTTTAAATATGTTTATTGTAATAAAAGATCGTGAAAATAAATATATTTTCGCGTAATATTTGGTTTAAATTGTAATTTGCATGAAATGAGTGAAAAAAAAAAATTGCACGCAAGTAGATTCGATCCGGCGACCTAGCGATCACAGAGCTGGTACGCTAACCACTCGGCCGCCGCCGCTGCTTGTCAAGCATCGTAACGCCAGGGAAGACATGCGTCGCGTCGAAAATCACAAACTTTGATTGCGATTTTCTCGAAAACGCTTGAGAAGTGCACCTTAGGATTTGCACATTATATTGTCCTAATGGACTACTAAAAGTGTGCAAAGATTGAGGAAAATCGGTGTCCCATCAACCGTATCGAGCCCTTGTTAGATATAACGGTAAGAAAATACTCCATTGATATTTTAGGAAAAGTTTCTTGTAGTAAAAATGTTTTTTTAAATGACAGTATTTATTGAAATATCGCTAGAGGTATAGAGTTAAAGTTATTTATTTAACACTTTGGGACGGATCCCCTAAAGAGCGAAAATAGAATCTACAATACAGAAAACATTTATAGATTAACGATAAAATAAATGTATAATAAATAAATAATTACAAAAACAATGAACAAAAAATTACGCAACTAGTTCATCATTTGATTCCTCGTAGAGACGATGTAATGGTAAAAACATAGCAAATATTTCATTGGATTATTTATTTATTTATCAGGTGTACGATGTATCCGTACCTATAAACTGTAGATTTATTAAGGTTGTTGTTTCATATTTTTTAAGGGGTAAAACCACTCTAGAGGCAGAAAAAAAGACCTAAATTTGACAATTTATTTTGTGAGTATGACAAACTGAATAGAATTTATTTTCAGAGGGTTTATTTAGCACATATTGAATTACGAAAAACAATTTTTGTATTGTCATTTTCGTATAAAATGGTGGCGACAGACCTCGTTGTCGAAAACAGCTTTTTTGAAAACACCGCCACGGGAGGACGGATTTCTCGGCATATATGAGTCATGGAACAAAAAATTTAAAAAAATTTATAATCTATATACAATTGGCTTTGGAAGTACGTAGGGGCTTTTTTTAAATCAAATTTTGTGGAAGTTTTTAAGAAATAAATCGATTTTTTGCCCTAAAAATGAGCAATAAATTGTTTATAAAAAACAAGTTTACATTCAATCAAAAAACGGCTACCTACTTCCAAAGAGAATATTGTTGTGAAGCTACTGTAAAAATTTCAAATCGATCCATGCAATAGTCTCCGAGAAATCCGTCCTCCCAGTTTGGAAAAAGTGATTTCGAGAAAAACGCGTTTAAAGTTTTATGAACACTTTAATCCTTGAAATTTTTGTTTACCTCTAACTTTTTAACATTTGTTTTCCACTATAAATCAAATGACATATTGTTTTTATGACCCTAAAGTATTATTTAAGCGAAAAAAAACATCGATTTTTTGAGAATCCTAGAGTAGTTTTACCCCTTAAATAATATCTGCGTTATGGGCAATAACAATAAATCAATAACACTGAGGAACAAAATAAAGACTGTTTTTTGTTGCAAAGAGAATTGTACCTAATCTTCAACCGATAGAATACGGTAGTTGTTATTTTTAGAATCAGCGCATCCGGTATACCAAAGAATAGGTTCGGTTTCATTTGCACCAAAATGTGTTTTCCCCCCAATGTAATCAAGGTAATGGAGTCCAGATGCAAAACCACTAAACAGGTGCACCCATCGCTGTAAAGGTTGGGCCGCAGTTTTTTTATTTACTGACACATGTCCGTAATTTCAAGAATTCCTAAATGCTAATATTATTTTGCTAAACTTTTTTACCCTCGCTACACATGTAGAGCGTATTCAAAGCGGTCCCAAATGTGTCTCAGATACTTGAATACTTCAATACTGATGTATTCAATACTGAGGTATTCAATCAAAAGTTATTAGAGTGGCCCGTTACCCTTCGAACACTCTGTATTGCGAGTGTCATTTTTAATCAATTTTATACTTTATTAATTTATAACTACATACCTTTACATTTCAGTACCTACCTACCTACTACACACATTCAATATATTGCCACAGCATAGGGTTATTTTGTCATTTTAACTCCAAGCTTCTACAACGATAAAAAACGGATACTTGTTGTCTGACATCTCAAATCTACCACACGAGACCTTCCTTTTTCTCCCTTATTCGGCTAGCTAAAGTTTATTTTATCGAATTATTTTATCCAATCTGTTTCCAATAGGTAAACTTATTACTTCCCCAGTTAATAGCTCTTTTACAGTCAACCTTTTTCAAAGTTTGTTGTTATAGTTAATTATTCATTTACGCTCGCAACTCTGAAAAAATATTACGTTATCCTTTTCATTTTCATGTGTTTTGATGACAAAAGGTAGGTTTTTGAAAAAAAAAACTCATACGCAAGTTTGGGAAACTACTGGGGCAAAGGCCCGATCAATACTTTGGCCACTTGAGATATTGCATGACAAATTGTGTATAAGGATTTTTGAGGTTGATGATTATGAATCTGGCATTAGACTCGTGAAATTCGAAATGGTAAACCTAATGTGGGTTCGCCATGCCATATTGGAATAAACCCAAAAAAACTCCCACAAACTTTTAGCGTTTTTGACAATAATTGAACATTTCAAAATTTTTGTCTGCTATTTCAGAGTCAAAGTTTTGAATTCTGGAAATAAAATTCTAAAATAGCAAGATTCATGCTTTAAAAAGCTGAAATGATGTTCACGTGCATAGAAAAGTCAGCGATACTGCCGACGTCATATTTAGTCAATCATTTTATATTTTATAATTTTTACTTCAGATTCAGAATCAGCCCAGCGACTCAAAAAAAAGTAGCGATTTAAGAGTTTTATCCAGATTCGTGGAAAACTGGAAAAGTTATTAAGAAATGTACATACAAATATGATCCATTATCACTGAAGTGGTGAAGCATATCTTGCTGAATACATGTAATAAATTATTTGAACTATGTCCATTTATTAGGATTAGCTGTGTTTGGGATCATGTATGCTTATGTTACTTTTACTTTCTTACCGAGAAACTATATTTAATGTAGCAAAATGTGTCTGCATCGATGTAGTTTATACTGTATTTTATGATATTTTTCTGGAATACAGTAACACCTCAACATTTAGTTTTCCTCAAAGTTCGGGCACACAGACAGCGATAAAAATACTATTTTGTACCAAAAAGGGCAATTAATGGTCGATACTCAGAACCCCATGAAAACAGTTATGGTCACGAAATAGGTGCATCAACTTCAATTTCATATTATGCAGTATCATGGTTGCTTTTGTGTGCTGAAAACGTTAGCAGCTGAATTCAACTAAGAATTATTGATTTCGCTTAATAAATTAAAGAAATTTGTACGATAAAAAACTGGCGGTAGTTTCACAGAGTGGGAAGTGGTAAGCTTCCCATTTCGAGGTGTGGTCGAAATGTTTGCTGTGTTACTAATTCTTGCGTGCTATAATAGGTAACAAGACAATTCCCCTCATCTTTCAAATCAATACGGATCACCGATTGGTATTATACGTTACTTAAGTTAATTGGAAGTTCGGACCCTTCAATATATTATAGCTGTTATAAGGAAAATTAACATGTACTCATACGCTCCCTTACACGCTTAAAACATGCAAACAGTGTCAAATACCCAAAGTCGTAAATTGGGTTTCAACAATGATATAATTATATAACGTGAACAATTTAGCAATATAACATTTTAACCGTTTGAGTGCCAAGCGGCGCAATCGCGCTTCTTCTGTTCCATGTCGAAAAATGCCAGCATTTTTGAAATAAGGAATGAAAAGAGCGCTATTACGCCGCTTGGCAATTTCTGATTTGGAAACAAAAAAAGACCCCTAGCACTCAAACGGTGAAGTAAACTAAAATTTCATTTTTTGCTTTGCACAAACACCAAATACCTATCTGCTATTTAATTACAATTTGATTATTTGTGTACAATTAAATTATATTTGGTGCTTGTTATGATAGCCCTTTCAGGGACGATGGGGCATATACGCCTCACATAATTATTTTCAGTTTTGTTTTTTAAATTTCCGATC
Organism: Gasteruption jaculator; assembly: GCA_949825005.1. NCBI lineage: Eukaryota > Metazoa > Arthropoda > Insecta > Hymenoptera > Gasteruptiidae > Gasteruption > Gasteruption jaculator. The sequence goes on along the minus strand of OX463763.1, from coordinate 2,374,721 downwards.
TATTTTACAGTTTTTAAGCACATATAAGCAATTTTTGGGCAGACAGAGGTCTAATTTATGCAACTTTTATAAAAATCGCATTAGTTCATTCATTTCCATGTTCGTATCACAAATTTAATGTAATCTTGCATTTTCTCGAGAAAAATGTGTCCTATAAAGAGTTAAATAAACGTTTTATTTATCATGCTTTCATATATGTATATGTATAAAAATATCGTGTTTGTTGTGATAAAATTGTAATTGTAATAAATTCTAATAAAATTATTAGAAACAATCTCTTTCATCTGATTTAATATTCATTTTGTATTATTATAAGCTCCCAAAACTTTACTTTTGACTATTAACCAATGTAAGGACGTTATAATTTTCTTTAAAAATGTACTTACTATTTTTCAAATAGCTATACAATTAACCAACTTTCGAAAATTTGAGCAATACTTTGACTTACGTTTCAATATGACTCAACCTATGAACTGAAAATTCCAAAATGTTTTATTTTACACAAAATCTGAAATGGTGTCTTGATTAGAATTTAATTTAGTGTGATCCTTGGTCAGAAAATTAAAGGTCCTATGGTCCTTTAATTTTTGGTTATATGTTCAAGAATCGAAATTAGAGATTAAGTGTAATTACGGTATTAATTAGCGAGATAAATTGACCACAGGGAGAAAACAGGTCAAAGAGTACCTAAGTATAGGACTTTATAAGAACAAAGTAGAAAAATTGCATAACACGATTATGAATTTAATAGATAACAATCTAGATTTGAAAAAACTACTGGTAAATCAGTAGTAGACCCTTTGTAATTTGAACTTAATTCAAGTGATGAGATGCAAAATAATGGGAATGTATTTGTATAAGCTTATAAGTCCCAATGACGATGATTCATGTGCTAAATGTGAAACGGAATCCTGACATACGCAGGCTAGATTTGAATGTTATGGTAGACAATGAAGAAACAGAGGACTGATAGTCAGTGTTTATGGTCCAGTAGATAAAAGTGAAAGAGAAAGGGTATATAAAATTCTTCAACGAAATCACCATTCAGCATTAGCAAATATGATATTTCAGCTGCACAAGATTATAATTATGTACAACAAGTTCGGAGATATTTGTAAAATTAAAATTACAAAATTGGGCTAGAAATTGTACGAGCATACATTTACGGCAAAAATAATATAACTGCTCTAAGTATTCGTATAAATAGAAAGAAACAGTTGTGTGTGTGGTAAAGCCTCTTAATTATGAATAATTAATTATTTAATTGGGGGTAGTACATTAAATGAGTTATGAATCAGGAATTTTCAAGGATAAGAATATTTCGAATCAATTTTCCACGTTTGAATGGCGAAAAAACGAATTCCACGTGAAAGATAGTGTGTAAGTGCAAAAGGGGGTAGTTAACCCTCCTGAAGTCTTTACCCTGTCAGTGAGCAAAAATGGGTCAATTATATTTTGACTTCTATTTTCGAATGATACGTATTTAATTGAAATTTATTAATAGGTTAATTTCTTAAAGCGGGAAACAGAAAAATCAAGGAGTGGTTCACCCCTTAAGGGGTTATACGCACTTAGAAGGCCGAAAATAGGGCGATTTTTCAAGAATTTTTCCTGGTGGTATCTTGTATGGAGATTCTACTGTATTTCATGCATTAAATTTTGTTTAATAATTTGATTTCTTCGAGGAATTGAATTACTTTTTCGCAGCATTTGGCTTCGTTCAAATTAGACTTGAAATTGTCATTGAAGTTCCATCTGCTTCTTTCTTTTTGAAGTCTATTAGAATATGATAAATAAAGATAGAAACTTTTCCAAATTCGCACTCAGGATGTGGTTCTTTGTTTAATAAGTGTTGGTGTGCCTATCTTGTATGTCCTATTTTAACCGTTTGAGTGCTAGAGGTCTTTGGTCTCCAAATTGAAAATTGCCAAGCGGCACAGTATTCATCTTTTCATTCCGTTTTCCAAAAATGCTAACATTTTTGTACGTGAAAACGGTTAAGTTTTGACAGTAGTGCCTGTTCCTTACGATTAACGTGGTTGTATTTTAATATTTGAGATAGAGGAGAGTCCTTTACTAATTTTAATTTCTAGTTTTGTCTACGTCACTGATGTTCCCAGAGTTTATTTGTTTCTTCAGAAAAAAAGGCTTGTTACGTCTTTCCAATTCATTAGAATTTGACTGATATCGTTTTTCTGTTCTTGAATAGTGTCCTTTCTGGTCGAACAGGTGAGACAAAAGGGTTACCCTTTTTGAGCAAAAATAATATCCCCCTAGGAATTTCGTAATCGTGTCCGCAGTACATTTTAATAAATTGAACAGTGCGGTAAAGCATATAACATACAGGAGTGAGGGTGCAATTCAGTTTCCGCTTGTATGATCAGGCAAGCTGGAGTCAGCGGCTGGTCCTTCTGACCGTGAACTGTAGCTGACCTGTATCACAAACACAGTCTCCGTTGGTAGATTCTGCGTACTCTCCATAAATCTATCTGCACCACATCTCGTCTGTCGCTTACACTGTGTGCACCTCGATGCAGTCTTTTTAGCCGTGATAAATACTTTCTGCCACCATGCTACCATGCCATTATTCTGTCCTCTTTTTACCATACAATCCTAATTTGTCATTACTGTGACGTTCTACCAACTGAAATAAAAAGCTCGATATTATTCAATGCCCTGCTTCCATCAAAATGAATCAGCCATGGTACTTCTGAAAGGATAACGCAGTGGTGAAACGGAACACGGTAAAATCAATAGTTGTGAATATTCAGTAAGAATTTTAAATAATATTATTTTTATTACGAGTGGCAATGCAGTATTGAATATTCTGATTCAACAACAACAGAACATTTATTTTCCACTTTAAAGTATACCTGTACTCAAGAATTGAAAGATTTAATGGGTAGGTAAATTTAATAATGGAAATTGGGATGAGTGATAACTATATTAATTAAAAACATGGAAACTGAAAGAGTTTGAGTTCATCTCAACTAAATTTTGTGAATCTCAGTTTTTTCGAGACAGGGAATTTTTATGCTTTTCCGATGTTTTCATTCATCCATGAGGCGAATGTGGTTAAAATATAAAATTAAATACAGAGTTGGTTACAAACAAGCATACAGAGTATTTCTTAATATTACATTGGTCGTAGGATATCGATCTTTCCCTATGCAACAAAAATTTGAATATGAATATTTAACGTCACACATATTTATTTAATACAATTATTTATATTTACATACAGAATAAAGTAGTAATATTCAATAAGATGAAATTATGTGTGGTTATGTATTTTTGAGTACAATTGTATAATTTTAAGGTCGTAGTCTGGTAACTGGCACCTTTTTTAACTCATTCTTTGGAAATTTTTTTTAGAGGAAAATAAAATTCAATCGGTTTGATTTTTTAATATATTATTAATAGTATCTAAGAGTGTACAAAAAATTTTTTTTTTCATTTTTAATTTACTTTTATAGCTTTGTAGCACCCGAAGCGAGCGTCCCCCAAAAAAAGTAGGTGGCTGGCCCCGGTGATTTCACCTCTTGAGGACATCTGAAGGACAAAAATCACAAAGATTATTGTTCTGTAAGCTTGTCATTCTGGTTGGAACTGATATTAAACAATTTTGTTGAAAAATAACAAAATGGCGGACTTCGAGAAAAAAAGTGACTTTTTTTAGTGGAAATCGGGCTGTAAAATGGAAAGCTAGGGACGAAAAAAAAAGATTTGAGTTCCTGCGGGAGCTATTGATGAGTAGAATAACATATCCAAATTTCAGCCCAATCGGCTGGATAGAAAATTTTTTATTACCCGGGCCGACCGTAAAAACGTTGTTTCGAGAAAAATGCGTTTAAAGTTTTAACAACAGATTTATTATAAAAAAATCATACTTACACTAATCGTCTATCCCTGGTGCGTATAACAAATCTTCAAGTTCTTCATACGCCTCATTCTTAGTCACTTTTTCTGACCTGCGACCACATTCTGGCAATTTTAGAAGCATAAGTAACACTGAACATGACACAAAGCTGCCGTGCGGCACAGCGCGCACTACTACGAGGCGCTCACGTATAGGTGTTATAACTTCGTCAATATTTCGAAATTCGGTCTAAAATTTGTACAGTATATTCTTAATATATAGTACTTTTGAAATATGCAACAAAAAAAAGTCGATTTTTCCAAATCATGTTACCAGACTACGACCTTAAGTAGAATTATGCAATGATATGAGCATGTAATTTTTTATATTTAAATACATTTAATGAATTTAGTTGATTATTAACGATAATAAGAGTCCAAAATCATATGTTGAAAAATTGGGATTATAGATGCGATAGCTTATAACTTTTATCCTGCAATTTTGAATAACTTCTTGTCGCATAAATGCATTGCAAGGATGCATACGTATGCAGCCTTTTTAGCTTTTTAAGTTCAAATATATCTGTTTGTAAAATGCCTGATGATCATTTTTCTCTCATTCGTATTTTTGTATCCTTATAGATACTTTACCCTAATAGCTTTTTGCCAAAACATTCCCTTTAACAGAGTGAGGGTACAGCAAAACAGAGACAATACTTGAAATGCAATTTGATGTTTGATTTTTGGAGATTTTTAACATTTTCTTGTATCGATTCATTCAGGGAACTCTCAACACAATAGGAAAACAGTGGGTCGATGCTAGAACTCTTCTTCAATACCTTTTGTATCTTCTCTACACTTTCTTTCGAAGACCTCTTTTAAAGTTATAGCGAATCATCATGCAGGTTTTCTCTCGAAATTATAAGGCCAGTTTTTGCTGTTACAATATTGTACGTACAAATGATTTTCTAGTTTGACGAATTATCTTTATAAAATTCAGTTTCACGGGAAACTTTCGAATCGTGAGGGTTACAAACAGGTTGTACAACACGGTAAGCAAATAATTTTGCCCAAGGTCATATTTCTGAAGATTACAAAGTTATCAATAACACTTTTTAATTGGGTTAATACAAATGTTATGACTTTCAGATGACATTAAGTATAAAAGTGTGATTATAGCGCCGCCTACCGAAATGAAACATAACTAAATCCCTTACTCGCCACATTAATAACATATAGTATAAAGACGACCTCAATAAGTCCCGTGGTTTGTCTATGATAATGCGGTTTATTCACGCGTAGTGGATTTTATAGAAATATAAGGATTTGTAATCTCTTTATTGTGGAAATTCAGAAACTGCCAAGAATTTTGATGTTATGGGAAATAATTTGACCACTTTCGATTGTTTGCACATTTGCTGGGTTTTTACCCTAACTTACATTCCAATTGGGTGTGGTGAAATCAACAGTTTTCAACATAATTCCTGTAATACCGCAAAGTATGAGAAGATAAATTAAAACAGCACACGTTGACATCAGTGAACGAGTTATAACAAGGACCAGAGAGTATTCCATTCACCGTTTTTGAGAAATGCGTTGAATTTAGTGGACATAATTTTCTACCATACTAAAAAAATCCGCAAGATATTTAAAATACTGAAGTTGGGTGAAACATCCTGCACAGAACCTTCAACAATATCCTTCTAGGAAGATCAAAGAAACTAAAATTGAAAATGAGTTGCAAGATAACCAGGATATATTCTTGCGGTTTGCTCTTTGATATTCTAATGCAAAATCTCCTTGGATATTTGTTTTTACGATTACCAAAAGGAACAAAAGATATAATTCATATTTAGAAGCATATAAAATACGTGCAAGGTATAGTAACGTAAGGAAAAATCAACAAATGTATATATAGTACATATGTGGGCTCATAGAGTAAACCCTCCGGTTTTACAATGTAAGATGGTGAATTCTGCCTAAGCTACGTAATGAACTGATGGTGTTGGACAGTAGACATCAAGATAGATAGCGCTTCTACCTTGTGCCTGAAACTGACGTTCCTATGTGGATTTGAAACTGAATTATGTTTAGCTTGCGAAAGCTCATAAGTATACGCAAGTATAAGTATACGCAAAGAAAGTCTCATCACAAACGTATCAACTCTAGTGTGTCTACTTGCATTTGTCTCAACTGGAATTTTCAAGAAACAAAACTATTCTTGCTTGTCAATAACTAGCTAATAAAAAAAAACAAAATGTCACCAAAAATTAGGTTTGAAGATATTTTTTAGGAAAGACGTAAATTCTAAAGTCAGATTACTTTCCGTTACATCAAAATTCTTAACGGTCGCTGAATTTCGACAATCAAGAGGTTACACGAATCTTTACGAGGTGCACTCATCGCCATTTTATATAAATATAAATATTTGTAATCTCTTCAGCGTCGAAATTCAGAAACTGAAAAGAACTTTGATGTTATGGAAAATAATTTGTAAAGATAAAATCCATGATGAGTAAACCGCATCATCATTGACGAACCATTAGACCAATTGTGGCCATATTATCACCAAATATTATTAAGATGACGAGTACGGTTTTTAGATATGTTTCGTTCCGATAGATGGCGCTAAAAACTAAATTTTATATCTATAGGCCGATGTTGCTTATTCTTGTAGGGTGTATAAGCAAAGCCCAGTTATTAAGGAAATTAAGAGACAGAATATCTGTTGTATACCTACAAATACTCCTCATTTCTTCTTACAATTAGATATAATTCTCTTTCAAGACATATTGTGTATCTTTTATCTTAAGATATAATTGAAATTTTAGGACATTTTAGAGTATTTATTATATATATTTGGTTTTAAGAAACGTAAGAAATAAGCAAACTGTAATAAGGAACATCCATCCCGATGTACCATGATCCTAATCCATACCTAGAACCTTAACTATCCTGATAGCCTATGTACGCGACTATTAGATTAAGCATCCTCACACCGATATCCTTTCGCCTACCTAGAAGCCTATATGTACCTCGAAAATGTTAGATTTTAGTTAATATGTTTCTGAGAGAATAACAGAGTCTTTGACGAATTGCCCTCTGTTCCAGATCTACTCATTTTGTTTATTTTAAATAAAGCGTTACTCATTGTCAGTAAATTTAACATTTTGTCAGAGTTATTCTAGAAGTGCAAAAGCAGAGCATACGACAAATTGTCCTCTGCCACAGATACGCGTTTAAACGATTATACAACATATTACGTTAGACTCTTCCACCAATTCTGCAGTTAAAGTGGTTGCATACTTTCTCTACCAATAAAACAATTTTTTACTGATTAAACTACTTAACACGATAATTCATCGGGGTCGAAGAAAAGCGGATATTGAGTATAGGGTATATATATCATTTATTCCATGGCAATAGGGTAAAACCTGGCCGGGTAGATTGATGGATCTTAGTCTAATTGCTATTGTCGACGTTCAGGGTCAACGCAAATATTATTAAATGTAAAAGATCAAGCCTTGAGATCCTGATCTTTAGATATAACTTGCATACATGCATATCTCGCGTCCCTTGATCTCGAATGACTAAAGCGGAAAGAGAAGAGAAAGGAAAAAGGCAAAGGATAGAGAAAAGAGGGGCAAAAGTAGGAACGTGAGAAAACTAGAAGAATTGGATACTCGTGTGGTAGATAATGTAACGAATTCTGAAGTATGCCAAATTTGCAAGATTTGGGTATGTTTATGTCTCTCTTCACTTTGTAAGTATTTGAGTAAAGTTCAACTAATTCATTATTTTCTGAAGAGAATTCGAAACAGGAACCGGAACATTAAAAAGTCTGTGATGTTCAACTTTTTTAAATGTAGAGTGTCCTGAAAGTAAAAGTTATGCTTCTCAATTTTTTTCTAATCTGACCGCTTTATAGATTTTAATCAACCCTTTGCAGCTATTTCTAAAGAATTTTTGTAACGTTTAAACACCGGATACTACATTTTATGGCTTTTTTGTAATTTCACTTTATTGAGAGTGTAATTATATTATTATGTAGAGTGTAATTTTTCTTTATTGTTACTTAATTTGTTACAAATATAAGTATAAACTATAAATTAGTATAAAATTATTAAATTAGTGTAAAAGTAAGGGGAAACTTTTTCACAACAATTATGGTGTTCAAGGGTAATGTTACTATTTCTAAAAATTCACGAGATTATGTAATCGGGGAAATTGCTCATTGTATAATCACCGGCCTGGTATACGTCATTGTTTAGCTGGCTTAAACTTTCTTAACTATGCAGCTTCTCTTTTTTTTTAATTCAAAGTAGTATTTATTTCAACAAGTTGAAAATGCTTTTTCGTCTAAAAGTTTTAGGTATTTGGTAAAAAATTCATACATAAATTTTGGAAGCTACTAGAGGAAAGATCCGATCAACACCTGGCCCACTAGAGTTACCTGGCCAAGCGGCCGTTACCATATTCATACGGACGTTTTTTCATCTCCTACGAATTACAAGTATCTAAATTAACATATACATATTCTGTAAACCGTCGGAAATCGCTACAGAGTTAATCTCTTACGCTAGTCTCTTATTTTCACGCAGCCTTTCTTGTTCAATTATCTATACCCATTCTTGTAAAGCAAAGTCTACATACATGCTTCACTACAAAAAGGTCAGGTGATGTAAAGGTCAGCTAGTATCCTGTCAGTTCATCATTTTAAAGCTTACATCCGGTCAGAAAGAATCATTGTTCTGCATGGAGTTTAAATTTTGTTTTTCATGGTTTCTATGATTTTCTAATTCTCTATGGTTTTATAATACTCAATAAAGAACAGTATTGAACTAAATGTTTTTCCAGAAAATTATGGTCAATTTAATCTTTTTGGTCACTTTTGGAGAAAACATGGCGGAAGATCCTACGTTCGTAGAAATTTGAGTATAGAACTACGTACACCTGTCTATTACAAGAGATACCTACTGCAACTTGCTTACGTTCTGTGACGATTATGTGAAACACAAGTTGTGTGACAAATATACAAGCGCGTGACGATTACCGGCGTTCTGCTAGACTGAAAAGACCTCACGCTCTTCCTCTCCTGATTCAAATCAACTTGTGCTAGGTATTCTTTGAAAATTTCATTCAGATTTTAATTGTGCTATTGCTTGGTAATAAAGTTTCCAAGCTCTTTAAAGACAAAGTTCTTTTTGTGAAAGGATTAACCCTTTGCGGTCGGTGTTCCCATAGCAGGGACAAAATTTTGTATCTTTACGTATTATAATTAGTATTAAATATAAATGATTTCTTGTGTAATTGTATACAGTCGAGCTAGTAGTAAGTAATTATGAGGACTCAATGTGTTGGTTGCCGATAACATCGTTCTTCTCACTCTCGATAGTGAATAATTTTTAGAACGTCATTTTCTCTTAGGATTAATAATAAAACAGATATTTTCTTTTGCCAAATGCTTTGTCATATTCATAACACAGTTTGTTGTATTCGATGCATCTGTATTCAGAAATTAACCAACAAATGTATTGTAAATCAATTGCATAGGGCATATGAAATCTAAAGCCCATTTTATTAGAATTCAGTTCCATTTACATATCATTAACATACCGTACACATCAGCCTCTGTACGAGTGTTTTCGACTGTTCTTGCAACCGTCAGTTCTGTATTTACATGGTTTAAGGAGAAATCAAGAGCCGGAAGTTCCAACAAAAAACGTTAATTACATTAAGGAAGTTTCACGTGAGGAATGACTATTGTTTGATATTAAACTGGAGTATTAAGTGTGCAAAGGAGGTTCATTGTGGAATAGATATTTAAAGAGAATAAAAAGAAGGAAATATTGAATTTTAAAAGAGATCCGATTATGTGAATTAAATGTTCTTGCGAATTGTAGATATTGTTATTTATTTTTCATATATTTCATAGAGAATTTTGTGAATGATTTTTCTTGGTGTAGCATGATTATTGTCTCGCAAGTACATCTAAAAAAAGTCGACCTAAATATTAACATTATTACGAAAAACTTTAAAATATAAGAATTATCTAAAATAATTATTTTTTATAGTTATTTTCATAAATGCAAGAATAATTTTAAAAATGTTATTTGTACTAAAAACCAATACTATGATAAATTCCAACAATAAGACTATTACACATGTTTGCCAAAATAACTCAAATTTTAATAAATTTTTAATTATAAATAATGTTATATTTTATATCTATAGAGAAAAACATAACTAGGAAACTCTTTTTCACCCTTGAAAAGGACCAAATTTTGCCTCAAAGATTTTTTTTTCAAAATGCAGTTTTTGAAAGATATATAGATGGTAACTTTTTAAATCTTTATATATAAAATCCATTGTGCGCGAGTAAACTGCATCATCAGTGTCAAACAATTGGACCTATTGAGGCCATATTTACACCATATATTACTGAGGTGGCGAGTAAGGTTTTTAGTCCTTTGATATCTTGGTGATAATCTCTGATGCTAATCAAGATACCTGCATGCGTGTCCTAATTTCAATCAGTCACAGAATCATTGTAAACGAACGTTATCGAAATAAAATTACATTGTGCACTCCATATACCATACATGCATATGACATACATACATACCTTGATGCTTTTACTATTTATTATTCTTCATATAACCTTTTTCAATACCTATTGTCTAAATAAGTATCCATTTTGCTTAAGGTGGTCCAAGCGTCAGACTAGTCAATAAGAGACTAATATGTACTGTAAATGAATAAAAAAATGTACAAGAGTTCAAAAACGATTGAAAAATTTATAAAATTATGAATGAAATGTCTCGTTTTCAATAAGAGTTTTATAAATAATTTATTTAATTAACAATAGACTTGCACTTGATGTCGGTAGAACGGTCTCTAGAAAAACTTGGCAACTTCTCAAAGTCATTATTTTGTGCGTGTATACATGTACACGTACGTGCATATGTATGTTGCACTGTTCGTCTGCTACTGTTTACATTTGGTTGGAGCGTATAGCCTAACCCAAAATTTTATCATATTTGTAGGTTATATTTTTCAATTTTACACAAGTTTTGCACACATTCACATGTTATATTAATTTACACTTTAGTCCTTTACACGAAGAGAAAGCCGCAAGAAACACAAGCAAAATAAACGTAAGCAAGTTCACCATTTTTATTTAAATAAAAAACATTTCGAGATTTGATGTATTTGATACGTGTGTGTTGGTATTGTTTTCGTCTGCTTCCGACTCTGGGCATATACATATATAGTACACTTACCAGATGGCGCGACGTTGCCACCTTGTATCTCAATTTGGGCGTTAGTTTTTTCATCGATCTTATTTAATTGATATCTTTTTCAAATTATCGTTAATCCCCATATTTTTTTGTTCTAAGATGATCTTTAAACTTTAAAGAATTTAAAAAACTTTTAATACGTGGACGGTCTAATCGTTTTCTAGGTGAAAAATTCATAATAGACGTCGCGAATTCAAACGCGCCATAAGAGACTGTGTAAAATGTACGAACTTTAATTGTTAATATCTTTTTTAAATGGTCGATAACATGGGGTTTTCTTTGTTAGAAATTGTTCTGGGACTAATAATCTTTCGATTAAAAGTTGTTTTTTGGACTTATCTAATATTAAGCCTGACGCTTGGACCACCTTAACGTTGAATGAATAAATATCTTGCCAGAGTTTATGTCGCATGCACGCATGTGAACGTAGCCGTAATCTCCATATAACGCCGCTAAGCATATTATATCGCTGACAATTAACTATTAATTTCTCCTGACAAAGAGCATGAGATTGTTTTCGATCATGTGATATGTTACAAGTATTTTTACTTAGAAATATGCGATGTAGGTATTTATAGTTTTACAAGTAATCGTTTAATATTGTTTTGTTGATACTCTCTATGGGCAGAACTCAATACCTTCAGTTTCCAGAAAAGCCTCTGTTAAACGTATGGGTGTAAAGGAGGAAATCAGATAGAAACGGTTGAAGAGCAGTTACGTTTCACTTCAAGATGATTAAGATAAGCATTCCTGAACATTGAAACGTGCCTACGGCGCATGTATAAGTTAATTTCTGCTTACTTTTAAAAAGTCTCTCATTCGTACTTCTTGAATTCATATAATAGTAATTGAAGTCTTCGCTGCAAAAAGTAGTTAGCTCCAATTATTAAAGTTTACCCGTCAACATTTTTTTAAATTCCAAATTCTAAATTGTTTGGAGATATTTTTTCTGATCAATCTTATTACATTAATTGTTATTACATATCATGACAGTGTTTTTCTTTCTGGCAGCAAATGACAAAGATGTTTTTACTACAAGTTAGTAATGTAACTCCAAATTCCCCCAGGGTTGGAGGTACCTCCTTTTTGAAGCAAACCCTCCGGTTGTTTTAATATTAATTATAAAAGCTAATAATGACTTTATTGAATCGAGAGACTAATAAAATGAGACCCAAAATTCTGTTTAAATATAACAACTTAACTTCCTAGAACCCTGGTTTTTTCAGACGTCGAAGTGCTAGACACCCCTTGTACATTTTTTATTCAAATTTAATAGCGGCGAACCTGAACATTAAGTACAAAAATGTGTACTGTCGGCGTTTATTACTATGCAATTTTCTTTATGGTGGGGCCTCAGGGGTGAACTTTATTATGTACAAAATTTTGTACCGGGGATCCTAGGAGGTTAAGGGGAGTTTACCGTCGAGATGCATGAAACATGCGTAAAATGCTGGAATTTTTTTAAAATACAAAATAAATACTTTTGGATATAGGTTTCAAAGTAATATGTTCTTGTATAATTGGAAGTTAAATTTCAATTTTTTAATGAAAAAAGAGTCCAAAATGGCGGCTCCTGCTCAGATCAAATAAATAAATGCATGGCGTCGTTTGCTCAGCGCGGGGCGCTTCACAGCCTTGCTAGTTTATCTGAAACAAAAACGGATTTTGAATTATTAAAGTAGAATAAATTTAAGAGGCCTTACCGTTTTTCATTTTCTAAAAATCCCCTGGATAAGAAAATGGCAGCTGTTTGAAAAGAAACCCAATTTTTTTGCTGTTTTTCTTTTACTTCCACGAACGAAAAAATATGTGTAAATCAATTTTTAACAAAAATCGCTTCGTGATGGCCCCGCAAATTGAGCTACTTGTTTCCCAGACGACGTGGCGGACGGTTCCGCTCAGCAGGCTGTAAATTCTAAAATACCTTATGAAAATATCCTTTTACCTACGTGTTCTAAACACTTTAAGGATGCAAATTATATTTAAAAAAAAATCGAATTTTTCATCGTCATGAACGGTAACCCTCCCACAACCTGAAAAGTAAAGGCACTTTGGGGGATCTTTTGTTAACATAAAATGCAACCAAGTCAGTTTATTGCTTATTACAGTCAAAATTCAGTAAAGAGTGTAGAAATAAATTTTCGGTGCAATTGATGAATCCAATTTCGGTAAACCCTGTCAAAATATATTTTGCAGCAAGATTGTTGTTGTGGCGTTGACAGTGATTACACCATACTGTCTACCTAAAGTCTAAAAGACAAAGATATTTAGAAACTAGGAGCTACACCCATTGCAACACGTATAGAAAAATCTGTACCTTGAAAAATAAAAATATGGCGGATCGTTTAAAACAAATGTTCAAATTTTACGCTTTTTTATTTCAATAAAATGCATTTACTTTTCAAGTCGTTACTGCGTTGACCCTTCTTGAGAAAACATAATTAAATAAGGTTTTCATATAAGTGACAAATCACTCTTGTAGAAGGTCATATTATCCAATTAGAGGCACGAGAACCATTTCTAATTCAATGAATGTAGATGTCATGTTTTTCGACAGCTCTATTAATATCAAACGAATGGCACGTGAAGAAATATTTCGGGCCACGATAGTTCAATTGAAGTACGAACTGGAAATGAAAGATCTTAGTTCAAGTCCAGGGTCGTGGTTTATTTGTCCATATAGGGGAAAATAGGACGTTGTCTGTAGGTGGGAAGTGGTTAGTATTATTACTGTAGAATTGCATATTTGAATTGTTCTATTGTTTTTGTTTACATTTATAACGGTGTCACTATAGAATTTTGCTTATTTTTTTATAACTCCAACTTCTACCTATACAACTATGTAATTTTAACCCTTTCCACTCCAAAGGAATTGCTCGTTACGTGTAAAAGGTCGCCTTAGAAACGACATTGGAGTGCAAAGGGTTAATTTGGTGCATAGCTGCGTCCTTATAATTATTTACATATATGAAATGTCATATTTATTAACTGAATTACTGAGAAACCTGATTTACACCGAGATGTGAATAACTGCATAACTTTTTTCAGTTTGTTTAAATAGCCGTTGTTCAAATAAATTATTTAAATGTGTTGTTATCAATAAAAATACAACTATCAACAGAAATCTACTTTGGAAAATATGTCTGTAGAAAAAATAGATCCTTTTTGTCGAAATTTTGCACATTATTCGGTAAATTATTAAACAATTCGTTAAAAAGGTCAATAAGAGTTATTTACGAGAGTTAAGAGTAAGTCAATAATAATTCTTAACTGTTTTTGCTGTTTCATTATATATTTTTCCTACAGACTGGTAATGTTTAAACCTAACTATTAATTTTTTTGGTAGTTAGGGTGAAATAATTGGCTGAAAAATAAACCATTGACAATTAAAAAAACTGTTTTTTTTTTCGTGTTATTATCCTTTTTTATACGCACAAATACTTATTATGGTATCGTTAATTATTATTAATTACTTATTATTGTTTTGCTGTTGCTTTATTAATAAGTGGATTAAAGTATATTATATCAGTAACACTTTTATTTAAAAAATGTATAAATATACAAATTTATGAACAAAAATTTCTAATTTCTTAGGATGTTTTCAAAAATAAAAATTATAAAATAATAATTACCCAAAAGAAAAATAAGAATTAATTAGACAGTGTTCGACAGTTTTAGAAAGATCTCTAAGTATTTATATGGCTTTGATGTGAAGAAAAGAAAATAGTTCTGGTTAATTCAGTCAATTAACATTGAAATTACTTTCTACGTTCATGTAGTTTCATTAATACGTGTCTGCAGCTAGAAAAATTTAACATTCTTCGCATATAAAACAATGATTAGTGAAACACTGCTGATCTTTTTATAAATCTTTCATGAACAAGAGCAAGATTGAATGTGAATATCTTGCTGGATAAAAATCACGATGAGAATTTCCGGAATAATATGGAATATTGTTCGTTAGTCTTTCCTAAAATTACATGGGATAACAACGAATTTCCAGGGAAAATGCGGTAATAAATTTAATTAACTTTGCGTCGCGGATAAATTTATGAACCTTAGGAAACTACTTTGCTTTAGCAGCTAATTAATATTACCATAAATAGATCTTATGACTGTCTACCGTTAAAAGGAAGTAATAAAACGGAAATTTGGGGGGAATTTCATTTAATAATTAGGTATGCGTTGAATTCCAATGGAATTTCAGTAAAACCAGGACTGTCGTTGCTTGAAAACATATGCTACGAGTTATATTTTAAGGTCAACCGCACCAATTCTTATATTGTTCGTTATACAAATTTCTTATGTATCTTAACTGTTGGTGTGAACGAGGAATATTAATTAAAATTTAATTATAAGTTAAATTATTAATTATAAATTTAATTATTGCAATATTAGACAATGTAATTCCTAAAGTGAAAATTATGATTGGTAATCTTTATAAAAATGTCGGTAATATAATCTACACGTTGTTGGGAACATTAATATTGCTCCTTTTGACCTCTGCTATTATCCTTTTCAGGATTAGTGTCGATATTTCTGACATTTTGTCATACAACTTTTAATAGATGTAAAGCTATAACTTATTATTTTTCTAAATTTTAATTATTTTCTTAGTTTCTACATTTTAAACAATTTTTGCTTTCTCTAGAATAATCCTAAATAACAAAGTTCACGTCATAACATAAATCAGCAAATGTTTGTCTTGATGTGACATTAAAAATGAATGTATTAAGAAATGATGTAATTGGTAAATTTTGCCAATCATTCCCAAGAGACGGTAGACTAACGATGTATACAAATTTTTGACGGCTATAGATAAAATGAGAGCAGTAATTGTTCAGGTTTAAAGCCTGAAATTTTTACGAAAACACAAAAACATCTAAAGTCAAATTATTTGCAAAGGAAGTCCCCCCTCTCACCACCAAAAAATTTGTTTAATCCCTTACATTTTTATCACTCGTTAACTTACGCATTTTACAATTAATCCAATACCATTAGTCAGCAGGATTTTTCATGAAACTGCGAAATCACCCCTTGAGAGGTCTGACTCCAAGGGTTGCTTTTACCCCTTAAGACCGTTTAGTAACAGATAAGAAAAAGTACGTGTTCGTTGGCTTTTAGTATACAACCAGACATTGATAAAAAAAATGTAACGTAGCGTGTAATTTTCACAATTTTGTGATATAAACTATAAAAAAATAAATTCTATTTCCGTTTCCCCTAGAAACCAAGGAAATGAAACCGATTGTTCAAAGTAGACTACATTTTCAGTTGTCCCATTTAGAAAAACCAAGGTGCTCCAAATTAGGCAAATTTGCAACTTTTTGCAAAACATGTATAAATTAGGAATATAATGATTGATTTTGTTTAATGTTAACTAGAAAAAGCGGTGCACTTGAAAAGGAAACAACAAAAATGACAAGACTGTTGTGGAACGCGTGATGGCTAAATTATTACTAGCTTTTAATTTCCAATGCCTTATTATAGCTAGTTTGAGAATCTATCATAGATAAAACTCTAATCTTAATTATTTCCTAAATCAAGAACCAGTCCAATTTAAGCGGTGGTCCAATTTAGAAGCACTCGCCCTAGATTGAAGTAACCTAGATGTAAATTAATTGTTTCTTGAGATTGTTAAATTTTTTCGTTATATGCAATGTAATGCTATATGACATTCACTATTCGTGCAAAATATTCAAACCTTTATACAGTTCATACATCACACCCTACCCCGCTCCACTCTATTGTTAATATGTGAGTCTATATGTGAATATATACGTGTGTATTATATAATAAACGAATTGCAAAACTTGAAGAATCAAACAGAGACAATCCATTGTTATTATAAATGGAGTGATTTCACGTAGGATGAAATAATATCTTCAAACAAATAATGTTGAAAGTTATGTACCACGTGTGTGTAGGTGTTCTCTAAAGCAGCTTTACAAAGTATCAAGCCCCAAATTATTAAACAGCTTCTTTAAGGTTCTACTGAATGAATTCTTCTTGACAGTATGAATGAAAAGAATATGTCACTATTGCGAAAGTCATGTTCATTTGAACCACTGCAATTTTACACAATCTAAATAGAAAATTGTTAATGCGAAATCAATGTTACTTACAGTCAATTGAAATAACCACTACATTCTTATTCCGGATATGCTTTTTCCTCTCAAATCCTTTCTTTATCTTCTAGCCACCGAAGTTTTAATAAAAGTTATTTATATCCAATGATTAGTTTTTGTATAAACTATGATTTATTTTATATTTCTTCGCGAAGGATTGATTTACTTATTTTTCATAAAAATTTGCATACGACAAGCACAAAAGATGCATTTATTGGAATTAGGATGTATATTCTTCATTATATTAAGTTCACTGATAAATAATGCATTTCTTTTTCACGTTGTTGAAAAGTTTTGCCTACCTGGTTTGGGTTGTTACTTTAAGTGGGGGATATTGAATATGAGATTTTATAGATGTTATTATTTATTTTGGCTTTTCGACTTTCTAGTAAATAATTACAACGAAGTAAACAAGAAGAGATTATCCCAATAGTATGTAGTCTGGGACAAGATTTCGATTGGAAACTTAATCTAACAAAATCAACTGAGATTATTTTATTCGCAAGTCTTTTTATCAAATTTTAACAAACAAGTTAATTTTATCAAGGTTTTTTCTAGTCAAAGTTCTTCCTAATAACAGTAGACATTATTTTGTTCGAAAGACGAATGATATAATATATTGTTACTTGCGTAGGACTTTCTATCTTCGATGCATATTCTTTAGATGTTTTCCTGTTGAATGCTCATTGCTGGAAGATGTGTTTAATTTTTAACTAGCATAAGATATAAATTCTTATTTTCCTTGGTTGATTGCTGATAAATAATCCTTTATTTTTCTTGGTTTTGTTAACTTTTCAACCGAAAACTGTCATTTTTATTATACGTTTCGATCCTATGTTGCAGATCCTCTTCAGTAAATTTTTTTATGCGATTAAATATCATCCTCATTATATTTAATTTCGATATTTACAATGGCTATTATGTTATTCATTTCGATTATTATATTATCCGTCGGTATATACTTTACGACGAAATCAAAGCATACAAAATTTACTGAAGAGGATTTGCAACATAGGATCGAAACGTTATAATAACAATTACAATTTTCGGTTGAATAACGAAACCAAGAAAAATAAAGAATAACGTAAGATATCTAAAAATATTTGTAAAATTGTAACATTACGGGATAGATTTCTACCAAAATATCTGTTAGTGTTTGTTCGATCAGTTTATTCAAGAATTATTTTAACACGGTGTTCTGTAAGCAAATTTTACAATCAACAAAATTAAATGTTTGAAACTACGAAGGAAAACTGTTTTTTTTTCTTAACCTAGATCGAATGTTCCCCCTTTTTGAAAAGGAATGAAATAACATAAACAATAAAAATGTTTACTTCTATGGGAATCATAAAAAGGAAGAATGTCATGAAAAAGAACAAAAGCATGTGGAGCACATTTGAATAGAACAACTGTAACCAAGTAATACGTGTATTCCATCTCTAATTAATGTCAGATAAAAAGTACAGGACTCTGTGTACAATTACTCAACAATTTTTAGCGGAAGAATAAGAATACACTATACAATTTTTTTATACTGTACACATTATGTCACAGAGTACCAATTTTCTGTGTAAATAAGAATACATGTGCGAGAAGAAGATGATGAGCCGATCAATTAAGGATTACTTCCGGAAAACGGGAAATCATTTAGATCTTTGTCCATGATATTTAATATCAACTGGAGTTCATAAAAATTATGGTATTCCTTACTTGAAACACAATAGGTTTCCAAAAAATACATATAATGTAATAAAAGTTATAAATTTTAATATGCAAGTAATTATTAAATTAAAGAAACTTGGAAGATGTATTGAATTGAATATTCCAAAAAATATTAAATTTATACATTTATTTGTATAATTAAAGATATATTTAAATTTCAGTGCCTCTTCTAGAGTTTTAATAACTATTTCTTTAAGGGGTTATGCCTACTTGGGATCGGCAAAATTACACAATTTTCAAGATTTTTTGCTGGGGTTTATTTGAATTAAAATTCACAAAATACTACCAAAAAAGTATGTGTCTAGTAGTATATGTATAAATTTTTATATTAGAAAATATCAAGAAATGGTGGAAATATAGCTCTTCTCCTAGAGCGTCCGTTTTTTTCCATCATTTGCGGTGACCACAATATCGTCGGAACGGCTTGTCTAAAATCAAAATCAAAGAATACTGTGTTTGTATATTGTATTATGAAGGGCCTGGACGAAGGGTTTGGCAAAAATTTAGATTTTTACAAAAATGACAACAATTTTACGAAAAAGTCCGACTTTCGAGCTGAACTGCTTTTGGTATTTTTGTTGTAAAAATTTTTTTTGTTATCGACATAAAAAATCCTTCGTTCAGGCCCTTCATAATGTAATATACTAACACAGGATTCTTATATTTTTATTTTAGATAAGCCTTTCCGACGATATTGTGGTCACCGCAAGTGATGAAAAAAAAAACGGACGCTCTAGGAGATCATCATTTATTAATATTTTCTAATATAAAAATTTATACATATCATACTAAACATGTACTTTTGGTAGTATTTTGTAAATTTTAATTTATACTCAATAAAACGGCAAAAAAATCTTGAAAATCACATAATTGTGCCGATCCCAAGTAGGCATAACCCCTCAAAATTAGAAAACCAAATGTATGTGTTAAATATTCCACATACTTTTCTATCAAACCATACAAATATTCTTCAAAGTGCATTAGAGAGTACAGTTGTATTCAGAATATTCACAAATAATCAGAAATTAACAAGAAATTCTAAAACATTATACATTGTAACGAGGATGTGATAGGAGAGGCGTTGTTGTGTGTGTGTGTAATATGTTGGGTCTTACGGAGAGTAACAGGGTGATGGGTCACCGATTTTCTTCAAACTTTGCACACTTTTAGTAGTCCACTAGGACAATATAATGTCCAAATATTAAGGCGTACTACTCAAGCGTTTTCGAGAAAATCGCAAGCGAAGTTTGATGCGTCGCTTATATTCCCTTGCGTTACCATCGTTAACAAGCAGCGGCGGTGGCCGAGTGGTTAGCGTTCTAGCTTCGTAACCGCTAGATCGCTGGATCGAGTCCCCTTTCGTACCTATTTTTTTTTTTTTTTTTTTTTTTTTTCGTACATTATTACATGTATATTATTATTTAAAGGAAATATAATGCGATAATATATTTATTTGCATCATTTTTTATTACCACAAACATATTTAAAATTGTGAATGAATAAAGGACGAAAAGCATTGATTTTCATTCAATATTCTTATTTATTAAATAAATAATAACAAAAAAATAAAAGACAACGAAACATAATTAAATTTTATAATTAATCGTAAAATGCATCTTGGGGATTGCAAACCGTAGGTTGATACTTATCATATAAACAGGGGAAACATAAAGTGTATTGGCACATTGGGTTACATTTAGGAGGTATCACTTTCACTGTAGTAGAACTAGGAAGACCTACGTCATCGCTAGAAATTTCATTTTACAATGCAGGGTTTGTTTGACCCCCCAAGAAACTATAATTAATAAAAACTGTTTCATTAAATTGTCCACAGTTTTCTGTACTCTGGGCCCAAACTTTCCTTGTTGGGGGATTTTCTACCGCACGTGTTCTTGTGCTTGCAAGAACCCACAGAAAAGTTTGGGCCCAGAGTACAGAGAATTGTGGACAATTTAATGAAACAGTTTTTATTAATTATAGTTTCTTAGGAGGTCATACAAACCCTGCATTGTAAAATGAAATTTCTAGCGATGACGTAGGTCTTCCTAGTTGTACTACAGTGAAAGTGATACCTCCTAAATGTAACCCAATGTGCCAAAACACTTTATGTTTCCCCTGTTTATATGATAAGTATCAACCTACGGTTTCCAATCCCCAAGATGCATTTTACGATTGATTATAAAATTTAATTATGTTTCGTTGTTTTTTATTTGTTTGTTATTATTTATTTAATAAATAAGAATATTGAATGAAAATCAATGCTTTTCGTCCTTTATTCATTCACAATTTTAAATATGTTTGTGGTAATAAAAAATGATGCAAATAAATATATTATCGCATTATATTTCCTTTAAATAATAATATACATGTAATAATTTACGAAAAAAAAAAAAAACAAAAAATAGGTACGAAAGGGGACTCGATCCAGCGATCTAGCGGTTACGAAGCTAGAACGCTAACCACTCGGCCACCGCCGCTGCTTGTTAACGATGGTAACGCAAGGGAATATAAGCGACGCATCAAACTTCGCTTGCGATTTTCTCGAAAACGCTTGAGTAGTACGCCCTAATATTTGGACATTATATTGTCCTAGTGGACTACTAAAAGTGTGCAAAGTTTGAAGAAAATCGGTGACCCATCACCCTGTTACTCTCCTTGTGAGCAGAGTTCAGCTAGAGAAAGTCAAAGAAAGAATATCACAACATGAAGTATATGAAATAAGATCAATGTCGAACTTTATTAAACAGTTTTATAATATAAGTGATCTAGATCTTTGTGCATTTATATTTCACCAATTTTATGGTATCCTTTACATGAAACTTACAAATTTTCCAAAAAATGTATACACTATAAAAAAAGTTTTGATTTTAATATACAAGTAATTATGGAATTGAAAAAACTAAAAAAGAAGGAAGTTGCATTGGTTTCAATGTAACAAAAAAAATATGAAATTTTATATTTTTATTTGAATAATTCGAGACATATTTAAATTGCAATAGCTTTTTGGAATTTCAACAACTATTTGGTTAAAATTTCAAAACGGAATATACGAAATATATGAAATCAAATGATATTGAAATATTATCAAATATTTCCTACTGAAACTTGTAAATATGTACCTTTACATGTGAAAAAATACCAGCTATTATTATTGGATATGTAACTATTGATATTGAATTTATGTTATACAATGAAAAACAATAACAATTGTCGCTATCGAATTAATGTGAAATTTTTGAGAAATTATAATAAATTTAAATTCAAACAATAAAATATTTAATCACACTTACCTGTAGTATTGTAAAAAACCTCAGAAACTATAAAATATAATCTGTAGTGTAATCTGTTATGAAATTCTTAAACATAAACAAAAACATTATCATGTCTAGAATAAAAATTAGATTATGAGGGAAAAGTTACAATCATGGTCATAAATAACTTTCATACAATGTAACAAAAGGGGTAGAGGGCTAGCTAATAAATAACACGAGTTCATATGTGAGCTATTAATCAAACAAAAGAAATTTTACAGTTGTTGGAATATTCAAGTGTTTGTTATGACTTAGGTGACATTATTAAGGGTCATTTATGACAGTCAACAGTTTGTCTTTGTTGATTGGTAATGGTTAGGTTTCAATAAATTAATTTTATCACCGGTTTAATGACCCAGCGATGTAGGAAAAAAGGTGAAATAATGTATTCTCGCATGCAAGTCGAGCACCTTACCTCTAATTGTAATCTAGCTCCACCTATGCAGATGTGTACTGTTTTTGTTGCATATCATTACGGGCGTGACACATGACCGTTAATAAAAGGCTTTCTCCGAAAAATAACAATCATATGAAGTGCATTTTTGCTATAACTTTAACTGAATAAGAGGGCCAAAAATGCCCCTAATCCAAATGGGCCATTGGTACTTACGAAGGAGTCTAGAAAGACTAATTTGTGATAAATTTGAACTCTGTATTTCAAAATGGAAAGGGGGGGGGGGGGGAACAGTAATGGCCGAAATTTAAAAGTTCCGTTATTGTCCATACTATCGCGAGCGCATTTTTTTTTAAATCAGAGATTTTGTTTGGTTATAGAAGCATTTATCACAGAATGTTTTGAAATTTGTGGCTCAAAGTGCAAGTCTTAACACTTTACCGGCCACTCGATGATATTAATGCTAGATTATATTTATTAACACGTTAACTGCCATGTCGGTCACCACTAAACTTTCCGTTCAGGCCGCGCTGGTTATGACAAATGCAATAGCGTATACTCTTGCGACCCACGCGGCGTAAATAGGGGATTTAGACGTGGCAATTAACGTGTTAAGCGTTGGTAACAAAAAGCCGATTAATAGGCTAGCGGTCGGTAAAGTTTTAAAAAATACAAAACGCAAAAAACAAATGCCGAAAAATGATAATTTCGCACTGAAGGAGACGCGGAACAATCGTATTATATTTTTTCACAGTAAGTAGATATTTTTATGACTATTATTCTCGATGTTTTTAAATTTTTCGATATGTTGCGTTATAGTTACAAAAATCAGAAACTAATATTTAAAAATATCAAAAATTAATATTATTTTGTCATTTTCTGCGTGTTAAAGTCAAGGTTTCGTATAAAAACTTGAATTTTGAAACTTTGCTAACGAAATAAGTGTTTCATCTGACCTTTGAAGAATCTTCGGAACAAATCGGGTTTGAAGATGGCCAATTATCATTTTTGATAAACTCCAGTGGAACCTTCCGCGTTTCTTTTGCTCCCTTCCAATTTTTGTGATTCAAATCTTCTAATTCTAACGGCTAAACTTCTCCCAGCGTGACGTCATAGAGGCTCATATTCGTAGTCGTCGAGACTTTCAATTTTATTTTGCTTCAAGCTCGTCATAAAGTCGCGCAGGGATTCATAGAGTGTGCTTAAGTCGATGCGTCGAAGCAGTGACTACCCGAAGACGACCTTCAATTTCATAGTTTCATAGTCAATGCTCGAACTAACGGAAAAGGTACATGAATTGGTAGTCGCTTTTTCAGGATTCGAACAACAGTAAAGGTAGACAATCGACTTTTGAACCTTTTGTCATCGAATCTTATGTCCACTTGAATCTTTTGATACTTTTCTTTTGAATTTCTTAATATTGTAACGCCCACTTGTGACTGATACTTTCCGTGCGAAATTCAAAAATGACATTAGCCTAAACGAGTCCACATTATATTGATAATATTTATGATCTTTGCAATTTCTTGTTTTGCAAGGATAAATGCAGTAAACTTTTTGTTATAAATTAAGAAGTTAATTATAAAGGATGTGGGTCAATAAGGTAGAATTTTGGCCCTAATAATTGTTAAAAATTATAATATCTCGGATTTATATAACAATAATCTTTTTAAACATTTCAATGTTTTGTTGGAGCAATATTGAGTCTTTTTAAATTAATTTAAGTCCTTTTTTATTGGAGTAAACCTAAATCTTTTAATTATTTTTTCAAAAAAATACTTTTTTTGCACATTCAGCCGCGTTTTTTAATACGAGCGCAATTACGCACAACCTTCTATTTTATGTATATTGTAAAAGACATCAAAGCACATCACATATATAAAAATGAAGATATTGCGACTCTATGCTCCTTTGGGGCCAAAATCTCGCCTTATGGACGCCCATCCTTAACACACATTTCCAATCATGACTACAATAAGTCTTGCTTACACGAATGATACTGGAAGCGCGTCTTCGGTGGGGACTTTGCATACATTCCGCTTTTAAGTCGACCTTGGTTCTGGAAGACGCGCTTCGAGTAAGGCTGCGTTTCAAGTCGGGACTACGAATTCGAGCAAATAGATTGCTGTCATTCTCGTTGCTATATTCAACGAGTTGCGTACGTCGAGTGAATTGGTACCCGTTTTCGCCCATCGATGTCACTACCAGAGCGATTTCGTTTTTTTTTTAAATTGTAACCGTCATTTATAATCTTGGGAGCTTTAAATGTAAGTAGTTATTTGAAAAATGAAACTCGAAATTTACCTTTTTGGCATACAAAATTCAAAATATTCGTATTAAGTTGGTCTAATTTTTCGTCTGGTTGCCGGTGCCAAGCAGTCATCATTGCACATTCAGGTTTGCAGTGTTTACATATAATATATACGTATGATTTATTGAATATCAATTTTTTATGCATTTCTTACAGTTTTGGGTGTATTTTGTGCACCCGGTACTTCTAAGACAGAGCTTATACATGAATTTCATATTTCATTATTTTGTTGGCAAATATTTTCTTCAATTTTCTTAGAGATTAAATGTTTTTTTACATTAAGTGTTTAGTTTAAACATAGAAATAAAATTTGGTATAAAAAGTGCCTAAATAAGACCTCGAAGAACCCATAAAGTGCGCCTGTATGCACGTAAAAGTTGTGAATTAAATCAGCAATGGAGGAAAATCTGATAATAAGAAGGTGGGACGTATACGCCCCATTGCCCTAAAAGGGTTAAGTGAGAAGATTTTGGCAAAATGGAGGATGCAGTCCTCCATATTCCTAAACCAATTTTTAACAATGATTTTCTTAGATCTGAAATTCGAGTTTATGCAATTGTGTGCAATAATTATCGCACTAACAATTGTTGCATTTAAACAATTAAGGGAAAATTGAAATCCTGTCTACTAATTTTCTGCTAATTATAAATATTATAGGCAATTCCAATAAATTTTTTTTTATCTTTGTTTGTACTTTTCTATAAACTAAATTCTAAGCGACTCGAAACTCTATGTAACTTTCGGTATCAGTAGTCTTGAGAAAATGTTTTATATTCATTAGTTATATTTAAATGATTTAAATCTTCCATTAGTCGTCAATAATCAACATAGTTTATTCGTAGTTTTTTGGTTGTATACGACTTTTTAAAAAATAAAGTATAAAAATTAATTTGACGTTAATTTGACGTGACGTTTCGGCTCGTTAATCTGAGCCTTCTTCAGACGATTGTATATTCTCAGTACACATGAAATGTTGGATTAATTTAAGATTCCAACCAATTAATTGTTCTGTTAATTACGTGGAATTTTTTTAGTGATACTTTTATATATTTTTAGTATCATAAGAAGGTCAAAATAATTGCAAATATTAACCATATAGTCACAAAAAGCCCCAAATTCGAAACATCTGGCCTTGGTATGATGTATTACGAATTCCTAAATGTTTTATATCATTGTTCTTGAAATTTTAAAAAGAATAATAACGTACAGTGCTAACTTGCCAATGGTTATGGACTTTGGCTGGAATATTCAAACTCATACGACACAGTACTTT
This sequence comes from Gasteruption jaculator, assembly GCA_949825005.1. Lineage (NCBI taxonomy): Eukaryota > Metazoa > Arthropoda > Insecta > Hymenoptera > Gasteruptiidae > Gasteruption > Gasteruption jaculator. Next base: position 2,348,423 of record OX463763.1, on the reverse strand, counting down.
CGATACAACGGCTTGATAATAAGTCAACATAGAAAGTGGTGATGAATAAAAAGTTCGATGGTAGAGAATGACAGTGCGATTTAATCACCATGAAAGAACCATACAATTAGGTAGAGGATTCGCGATGAGTCGCGAGCCTTTAACAAGGACCTAATGAAATGTGAGACGAAGTTCACTAACAAGTTCTTTACTGCTTTAAAAAGCACTATACTACGTGGGTAAGACATTCAATGGTGATTTGTCTTTGAACTCTGCCGACTTAAAGACTGTCAATATATTCGAAATCTTTCAAAAGGCATTTATCGGATTTATCAATGTTTGAACATTTCTCGTTATTTTAATAATAAATGTTTTAATGACTTACAACCTTTATGCATAATATATAAATAGAAAGTTCTGGTTTTTTTTTATAGTAAATGTAATAATTGCAAATTGCATTGGAAATAACAATTAGACGTTCCGACAAATACCCTCAAGATTCACTCTGGGGTCAGATTAACCCCAGTGTGAACATCGTGTTGTTCAAGATTATTTTTTTCACATTTCCTATGTGTGAATAATCAACGCATTTTTTTCTAAAGCTAGAAAAGTGTCCTTCCCTTTCCTGAAAAATTTTGTTTTTAATAAATGTTTCATGTTTATAGTAACAGTGCTACATATTTTCTTTAAAATTTGATTTTCAGAAATGTTTAGTTTCCCTTGGTTTCTTTTATTGACAACAATAGCGTTGATGATACTTTGTTTCTATGTTTTGGTCTTATATTCCAGACCTTCAATGAGATTATTGATTTTATATATTTTCACACTACATTTCATCTTTGTCTAAAAAATATATGAATAATGAAAAATAATATTTCTCATTTTCATATTTTTTCTATTTCGGTTAATAGTTTCCAAGATTTTCTTAAAAATGATATGCAACAGCTTCAAAATGCGCATGCGCTTACACACATTGATAAACTATTCACATTTTCTCGCCCAAAAATAATCTTTTTCCTTTTTTTAATAATCGGAAATTCACAAAAAGCTGTTTTTCCACAGTTTTAAAGGCATTAAATCGTTAAAGCAATTTATATACAAATTCGTTATATGTAGACTTAAATAAATTAGAATAAACATAGAGATGATTACATAATCTAAATTATATGAAATTAAATTTCATGATGCACTATAAATTTGTTTTACTTGAATACAATTTTTTACCATATTAAATTCAATTTGGATAAAAATTATTTTCAAAGTCTATATACCACAAAAATAATCTAAATTAAAAAAATTAAGTTTTCCTAAACTATACATTTTACATAAAATAATTACATTATTTTACTTATTTGTGAAATAATTAAAATCAATCTTATTATTTTTAATTAATATCGAATTAATCAAATTAATTTTTCATAACAACAAATTTAATTTTTCTTTTTTAATTCTTAGAATTAACACACTAATCTACCATATGAAAAAATTTATACTTATTTCTCACATACTCAAAATTTAATTTCTATTCAATTAAAAATACCATATTTTAAACACATTAATAATAAAATCAAATATTTTTTTCTATTGCATTATCATTCAATTATATAATAAACTAAGTGACGATGTAACAACTTTATCATGTTTCTGTAAATGAAACGCAACAGTTACTAATTTGCCTAAACACTTTAGTGTAGATAAATTCCCAGGATAAACATATGACGTCTTGTAGGTTCGCCTCTTGCAATATGTATGCACCATCCATACTCAAGTATTTTCAAAATTGTATGATTTTTTATTGCAGGATTGTAATCGAGGTTGTAACAAAATTACAATCAATAATTATTACAAAAATGAAAACATCATTTTTGAAACAATATGCATCAATTATACAATCGTATCATCCTTCTTCTAGTTAATTTTTTCGCTATTAAGTTTTTTGTATATTTTATTTTCCGTTTTTCTTTGTTGTTAACTACTTTTAACACTATTTCTACCACGCTAATTATACGTAATAAAAAATCCAAAAGCAAAAATATAGAATTATAATTAAAATAGATTTTCATAATTATTACCAAATTTTTTGGAGATGCATAATTGCTTTACTAAGCACCTTCCGTTTGTGGATTTTAAAAAAGGATTAAATGAAACCTGGAAAATAATTCTAAATTAAAATTCTAAAGGGTGTCTTTTGACACCTTTGGTAGAAATAGTGTTAATCAGCCTTTTGCTTTTTAAACATATTCCTTTAGTGCTAATATTAATTTACATTATTTTATATTTTAGTGCTGATATGTACATTTATATTTATTTATTTATTATATTATAACATTATATTATATTATAGCATTACTGTCTGGAATCCCCCCTGGCATCATAGCTTCTCCAAAATTATTTTGTATTGTTCTTTTTCTGTATTTATTAGTTTTTCGCTCTTTAGGGGAAGTGTTTCAAAGCGCTCAATAAATGACTTCCTATTATTATCATTGCTGATCGTTTCATTTAAGAATACAAGAGTTCTTACAAAATTATCACCATCTAACCTATGTGGGCTAAAGGTTTCGCCGTAGGTACCTGTACGAGCGATAATATATCACGTATGTACACAATATTCTTTCTTCTGACGTTAAACCTGCGTTTATGGTTTAATCGAGAGAACTACGTAGGGCCGTTAGAGGGTAGTTCCATTTCTTGCAAGGCACAAGATCACGCATGCTCGTGCCTCGCGTTTTCACGCAGCCTCGTTTCAACAATTCCTGCGCGGGTTGAACCTTTCGATATTTTGACAGTACGCCGCCCTACACGCACGACAGTATATCGTGAAGATCGAATTACCAGATAATACATCCCATTGAAATTCGCATTTCATTTTGCATGACGTCATCGAATTATTTCGCATTTTACAGTGATTTGTTGTCAGAAATGGGGTCAGTCGATAGTCCGGCAGACCTGCAGGTTGTTCTTGCGCTTTGAGAGCCCTAACTCTTTAAATTAGGGGGATGCACAGCTTACGTCCAAAATTTGTTATGTGACAAATCTTTGAAATTGTTCTTAAACGCAGTTTGAAATGTGAAGCTGTGATTTGAAATAGCCATCGTAGGTATGGTGTTGGGGTCTAAAAATCTCCTTCGTGAACGCCCCTGCATTAAATATTTAATTATTGCAAAATGCGTTCAGCGGGATGACATAAATATCTCAGGTCTTGCATAACCAGCGATGGCGGACTTATTAAGGAAGTGTTTTAAAAGAAGTGTTCTGTGGAAGAATTTTGTTGAAAATGTTGTTAAATATGGTAGTTAATGATACGCTCCAACAAGAGGTGGTATTCCGCATCAGAAGTGGATGCTTGAAAGACGACGAAAGGCGTTTCTCTAGAGAACAATGACGTCGTGTGCAGAATGCAATAAAACTTCATGCCCGTGGTCAAATTGTGGCATGCATAGATGCAAGTCCAAGTTGAAGAGACAACGTGAAAACAAATTAAAGGTGTATTTAAAGTGAAAAGTAGAGGAAAGTTACATCCGAATCGAAAAGCAGGATGAGCCATTTCGATTGGAAGCTACTACGCCGGAAAAAGGTATGAGGTTCCTGCTAGCTCATTCTCAATCCGCAACCCACATGATAAACGTTTCCGTCTTACGGATATGAGGCTCTTGCAACTTCATTGATGAGTTCGTTTTGGTTATGGCTAGAACAGGAAATATAAGAATTCGGCATGAATTGTTAAGTTTCTGACAAGGGTAGGGCAAGGTCTTTGGGGTCACCGATTTTGTTGGAATTGTGTATACCAGTAGATTGTGTCATTCTGTTCACAAAAAAGTACTATTAGAGGGACAGATGCTCAATAGTTTTTAATATGCTGGGGATAAATTCCTAGTAGGTAACTAATCGACAATCTGAATGACAATCCTAGATGGCTAAATTAAAATATTAAGCTTCTCGCTTGTTATGGGTAAAGTATTAATAAGTATACAAAAAGTGATATATTTAGGGGTAGACCGAGGCTACCATAGCTCAGTTGGAAAGAGCTTCACTGCGGAAAAGTGAAGGTCCCTGGTTCAAGTCCAGGTCATGGATTATTTTTCTATTAACATATGTGCCCATAATTACGAAAGTGGACTAAGTCATATTTTTTTGTGTTGATAAATTTAAAGCATTTCTTTTAAATAAAATAAAAAATGTTTTTACATTCTGCAACATTGAAAGTTGGAGTTTATTGGTCTTTATTAATGAAGAAAAAAAATGTATTGCAAGATAAACTGATGCGAGATAATTGAAAATCTCATCTTTTTCAAATCTTGACTTAGACCACTTTCATAATTTTGGGCACATATATACATAGAAAAATAATTAATACTATTTCTACCAAACAAAACTACCAAGCTTAACTATTTTCACCAAATGTGTGAAAAGACACGTTTAGAATTTTAATTTCGAATTATTTTCGAGATTTAATTTGATTTTTTTTAAAATCCACAAACGGGAAGTGCTTAGCAGAGCAATTATGCGTCTGTAAAAAATTTGGTACTGATTAAGAAAATCTATTTTAATTATGTCTATATTTTTGGTTTTGGATTTTTGATTATGTATAATTAGCGCGGTAGAAATAGTGTTAAAAATGCGGAAAAAAAACAATTGCTCTGGCTTGGTATTACAAGACTTGCGAATAATATAATTTCTGTTAATTTAGATTAAGTTTCCAATCTAAATCTTGTACGTTTTTTAGAATAGGTTTTTACAATTATTAACCATTATATTTATAATGGTTGTTAATATTTTTTACATATATATAACTTTGAATACACGCATAATAAATGTTTACACATTTAATGTACACTGCATACGCAAATTGGTTGCCAGGGTAGTGAAAATTCGCCCCAAGCTCGCGTGCAGTGAAGACTCGCCTTTATGCTTCCAATTACTTTTCGTTTGTTGTGTCACATTCAAATTTCGCGCGGAAAACATCAGCCAGAAGTGGGCGTTGCCAATGCCAAAAGGCTTAAAAGAAAAACGTCGTGTGTATTTATTTATTTATTTAGTATAGTCACTTGTTTTAATAATTGTCTATAGTCTGTTTCAAATTGAATCGTAATATGAATCTGAATTTTCAGTAATTTAGTAGACCTTTTAGACTCTTTCAAAAATACCTACGTCAATCTCAGTTTGATGCTTTCCATGCACGATGATTTTTCATTAGGTGTGGCTAGACTGTGTGGCATTAACAATTTTGATTTCCGAGATTATACATGACTATAGAGCATCAGCATTGTATGTCAAACAGTTATGGAAATTTACACTGATATTGGATAACCTGTTAGGATATAAAAGGGCTATCGATTCCTTTGTCATTTAAATCCGAGTAAGGGTACATTTCTTTGAAAATTCCCTTGTGACGGAAATTTTCTAAAGTGTGTCAACGGCTTTTTATCTACGTTAGATTTTATGACACTTCCTGCTTATCGATTGTAGACGCCTTCATAAGAAAGTAGTTTTTTTCAAATTTTCTCAATTTCACAGGTAAAAGAATAAACAATTTCTAGCTATAGAACATATTGTGGGAAAATACTTAACCCTTTGAGTGCTACTTATTCTTGCACGAAACTATCAATATATGCGGCGATATTCACATGTCAGTCATTAAGGGCACATACTATATAAGCCTTTCGTATATATTGATAAATTCGTGAGGGCGCATTTATGCGCCTTTAGCACTTAAAGAGTTAATGACAGCAAATTTATAAAGTTACTATAAAGTTTCCAATTAATAAAAAATTTATCAATATACTACTTGGAGGATTAAAACAATGATTTGTGAAATTATAAAGAGAAATATTATGAACAGAAAATATAGCACTCATTTGAGCTTTTAGGAATAATACCCAAATTGACCGACCTCAAACTCAATCTGTCACATATAACGTATTTATAATTTTATATATCACAAACAGAAAATAATTGTCTACTAACCCTGCAAAAATTATTGTTAAATAGTTTTTGCGCCCTTTTCTTAACAGAAAAGGACGCTCCAAAAATTTAATCAGAATTGACGATAGAGGAAAACAAAACCTTTACCCAACAATAACCCTACTTAATTCTAACCTTACATAACTAACGAATCACAAAAGGTATTACGAAAGTCTACCTGGTACTTGCATCGATCCAGTTATTAAACTTCTAAGGGTATACTTCGCTTTCGAGAAGACGTTCTCCCTTTACCTCCACATTAAAGACTTTAAACAAACATGTTGGGTTGGTAGAAGTGACACGGACTGACAATTAGTAATACCAACTAACCCTGTGCGGGCTATTTGAAACAATTCATAGTGGTCTTATTCTTTTACGAAAAAAATGATTATCTGTTTGCATTGTAACGTGGAAAATTTCTCCCGTTCCATTATATCGTAAAAATATCGCTAATTTTTATAATTTATGTCTTTCTTTTTGTCTTCTCGTAATTCTTTCGTAAATTCGGGCTATCGGGAGTTATTGAAAACTAAGAGTGCTCAGAAATCTCCCGGGAACCTGAAGAAATATTATATCGCATTTATTATTCTCGTTTATTACTTTCGATTTTGTTAACGAATCACGATAAGTAATTTTCACATTACCTAACGCCGTCACTCCCTTCCCCCTTCAAATTTCCTGCCAAAATCACGAAGATCGGCACAAAGAAGAGACGGAAGAAGACAAGGAGCACCCAAGGCTCCCTCAACATGAGAGAGAAGAAGAGGGAAGACTCCGGAGCCGTCTGTGACAGCGAAGAGAAGGAAGGACGAACTACCGACTCCCGAGAGAGAGACAAGGAGAAGGATGTCAAGGATCTATCGCTTACGGCCATCTAGCGATCCGCAGGAGACGGGTCGATAATGAAAAACGGGTCGATGCTCTAATTACCACTGGAGAACTTGTCGTAATTCCCGAATCTGGTCATGAAAATGATGGCGCTATCTCTCGTATCACGAAGAGGCCGAAATCAGAATCAGAGATTTCTGAGCCTTGTGCGAGTGCGGACGCCCTTTCTTGTTCCTGAGAAGACGATCAATTGGCCGAACTACCTTTCTTTCGGAGATTCCGTTTTTGGACAACTACCTTTCTGCCGGAAATTCCATTTTTGGACGAACTTTGGAGTATCTTCCGACTATCTCTGTGGTGAGAGCCTGTACAGGGCCTTCTTTGTGTTCTTTTGGCATTCCTTCTCTACCTCCTATCGCCTACCTCCTATCGACTCCCTCATTACTATCTCCTATCGCGTAATTTTGAATAAAGAAAATAAAAATTTGATTTGTAGTCGGAAGGTTCCCGAATAAATTATATTTTTGTTTTCTTTTGTGCAGTTATTAACTATTTCTTTGTATTGCGGATAAATTCGAACTTTCGGGAATTCCGATTAAACTATCTCTTTTTTTGTACAGTTGATGATTCTTTCTTTTCTTGAATAAATTCGAATTTTTGTTATTCCCGAGAAAAGTCGTCTGGATTTTCTTTTGTTTTAATTTCCCGATCAATCCAGACAACGGATTCCCTCTGGGAGGGTCTTTCAGCTCTCGCTGAGTTAGACCGGGCCCCCTCAGAGCCAATCCGCGTCCGTAAGGACTGGCGCCCAATTTCGGATTTGTTTTCTTTTTCTTTCTTTTCGTATTTTTGGTGAGCAAAAGGCTCTGAGTGTGGAAATTTGGAGACACGCCACCAACTTTTGGCGAAGTTGGTAGGCGCGCTACAGCATTAATAATAAAAAGCTGCAATTTATAATTATTCGTTGTTTCTTATGTAAATTATAATTGCCATTTATGTCGCCAAATCGACTCAATTTTCTGTAGTATTAACTGACCAATTAATGATAGCAAATTTATTAACTTACTATTAAATTTCTAATCAATAAGAAAGGGTACTTTCCATTAAGGTAGGTGTCTAGTCTAGAGAGCGAAAAACAAGCTTATTTTCAAAAACGTTTTTCTCAGCTTCTTTATTAGATATTATAATTACAAAATTTTCTAGGACATAATGCTATCCTTATCGAATGGGAAAAAATGATTTACATCGTCTAGTGTTTTTTTTCCAATTATCAGAAGGCGTCAAAGTCGAGTCCTCAATAAAAAGGTGTTCCCATGGCGGACAAACAATCTTCGGATTGGAACGTTTGAAACAAAAATAAGAAAAAACTTTTTAAAGAGGAAGGTTTGCCACATGGTAATTCACCACCGTTTGCCAAAAATCGATAATAGAAAAAAAATGGCGGCTATTTGAAAAACACTGTACGAAAATCGACATATTTTTGCACCGTTTGCGTCCTGTAAATTTTTATATTATAAATTTTTTTCCAAAAATCTGGTGAATTACCATACAAAACACCTCAATAAAGAATCGTACAAAGTTTCATCAAAATCGATGTAGTGGTTGCGGAGATTTTTATTGAGGACTCAATTTTGGCGCCTTCTAAAAATTGAAGAAAAAAAAACGCTGGACGATGTAAACCATTTTTTTTTTCATTCGATAAGGATAGCATTATTTCCTCGAAAATGTTGTAATTGTAATATCTAATAAAGAAGCTGAAAAAAGTGTTTTCGAAAATAAGCTTGTTTTTTCGCTCTCTAGACTAGACACCTACCTTAACACTATTTCTACCGCGCTAATTATACGTAATCAAAAATCCAAAACTAAGAATATAGAATTATAATTAAAATAGATTTTCTCAATTAATACCAAATTTTTTACAAACCCATAATTGTTCTACTAAGCACCTCCCGTTTGTGGATTTCAAAAAAAGGATTAAATTAAACCTCGAAAATAATTCTAAATATAAAATTCTAAAAGGTGTCTTTGACACCTTTGGTAGAAGTACTGTCAAGGATTTCACTGTTACCTTCCCTTTTAGAGCCATCAGTTATGGACCATCTTAAGCAAAATTATCTCAAGCTTTCGATTTTAAACTTAATATGTGCACACAATTAATGATTTTAAATCCATATGCTAAGAATTTATTACCAATTTAATGCAACAATGTGAATGATAGAGCAATAATTTATGGCGCGATGGAAGAAGTTATTCGGAAAATTCAGGTGGAGCGTGAGAAGAAGTTTAAAGAGTGAATAAATGTAATGTGTGAGTCGACTTGGATGATACACCAAGAAAGATGAAGCGGTTATATTATCATAGTAACATCTACAGGAATGCAAGAAATGTATGTTTGAAGTAAACACACAGAAAAACTTATAAAGAAAATTCTGGAAGAAGAATAAGCTCGAGCTGTAAAACTAAAGAAAGTACGAAGGATAGTATAAATAATTACAGGGGAAATTAGAGAAGCACAAGAGTAGTACGCGAGGTAGAAGTGTGTTTAGTGTTGGAAAACAGGCCGAGTATCTAAGTCATAGAGGCATAAAGGAATATTTGAAGGTATAGTGAAATGAAAATACAGAGAATTTCACGAAAGATAAGGAGGTACGCGAATACTGGAAGAACTGAGCGAGGAAATGTATAACTGTAGTGCAAAAAAAAAGCGAGGAAACGATCCATGAGCAAGTAAAGGAGCACGTAGAAAGATTCAAAGACTTTTCCCTCGAGTTCTTCACTTAGGGAAGTTTTGTGAAGTCGAAAATTGTTTGTGTAAAGAAATTTGAATACCCGTAACTTGGGGTGAACTTTTTCGAAAATTGTTGAGTTTCTTGTATTAATTATTATATTCGCCCTTATATTAACCCCTTGCCCTATGCTGAAATTCGGAAGAAGCCGTGCCCAACTATGCCTCGAATAGTCGCGAAAAGAGCCGAAGTGGCGAGGCCCGAGTGTCGGAACATGTGAAATTCAAATGAATTTGAATAAAAACTTTTAAAAAGTATTTTAATTATTACATATGATTGCAATAAATTTTAGAAATACCACGTTTTATATAAAAAGACCACGAGTACGGCTCGTGATATTCATGTTTGGCCCGAAATGTCGATTACGAGTCAGACTCGTGATATTCAAGTTTGGCCTAAAATTGTCATCACGAGTCAGACTCGTGAAGATAATGCGAGGGGTTAAGGGTGTAATAAACAGTTTCTGTAAAGGATAACATCGAAGCTTCATGTTACAAAGTAATTGGGCATGGAAATTATGACTATGCATTAGACTAAGCATTATAAAGTATGGTCGTCGAGTGGATATGTTCCCTGTGTGCCAAGTAAGGGTTAAGGTTTTTTTTGGAAGAAAACGCGATTTTTTCGCCGACATTTTTCACAAATTTATGATTTTCAAAATTCACACTTGCTGCACGTATAAAGCTTTTAGGGTCATGCGATAAATACCTAAACGTAAAATTTGTGCAGTGGAAAAGAAATTTTTATACAGAAAATTAAATATGGTGGCTGCTGCAAAAAAAATTTGATAATACCATAATTTGAACTCTTTTCTGTGTTACGGCCCAGCGTAACGCATTCAAATTTTATAAATATTTTCTAGAAACTCTATAGATTACCAGAATTTCAAACGTACACCTGAATCAATATTAACATTTCTCACAGTTCGAAATCATTTTTCTCTCTAATCAAAATTCCAGGAAAGTGGTAGAGTGAACGAATTACATATAAATTTTCATATGATAAAAATCCGATCAATCATTAGAGCTGTCCGGTTGAGGAATTTGAAGACGTTTCCTAAATAAATATCGGAATCATTTTCAAGGCACCGACAGACAAATTCATCCTACCATTTCCTTATCAAATTCAGTTTTCCAAGAAAAGAGGAAGTTTGGGCGATACTTTTCCTCAACACTTATCTACCCCTACAATTTGCTGCGTGGGAGCGACCGCGTAGTTCTTGGGCCTTAAGCCCTTAAATACACAAGGTGTAAAAGTTGATAGTAGTCGAAACGAGGTATCAATTTGTACCTTCGATTGACTTAGAGGGAAACCGTAATCTAGGTTTATGATAAGTTTAAAGTAGACGAGTAATTTTGTCATTGGTCGAAGGAGTACCGTTACCCTTCGATTTTTGACCAATGGATCAAAAAGGAAAATTCCTCCTCTAAGAATTTTCCACCAATGAAAAATTAACGTGGGTGGAGGAACTTTCTTTAAAAAAACTCTTGTACTCAGTCAACAAGAAGTTAACACGCAGGCAGTCAATCTCAATCACACAGTCTCAATTCTTCAGTTTTGTCAGACAGTATTCAGTTAATAGTCAGTACACAGTCAATACAGTCACTCAGTAATAGTAGTTTTTCCATTGACAGTTTTCGGAGTAATAGCTTTTATAGTCAAGTTTTTAACAAGTTTTGCCTAGTTGAAACCCAGAGTTGGGAGTAATCTGTTATAATTTTGAGACAACCAAGAGTTTTAAATATCTTTTGAAATTTTCCGTTAAAGTGAAGTTTGTGAAATAGTTTGTGAAATTTTTGTGTGAAATAGTAAATAAAGTGATACAAAGAAGTTCGGTGTTTAATTTCAACATCCATTCCTGCGTTCGGATTGCCCATCTTGCTCCGCAGTCATTTTTCGCTGGATCACCGCCACCAGGACCATAGTTATCACGGATACAATTTTTATTTTGTTTTGTTACCTCTTCCATTTCAATAAGGATGAGTATCTATAGTTATTTCACCATGTTTAAATTATTTTCAGGCGACTTCACGTTTATAGTTTTCCAAAATATGCCAATCATTCTTTTCATTGTTATTTCCTTGGATCAATTTTACAAACTGACTCTGGTTCTCCAGATTCATCGAATTTATTCTAAGATTTTTGTATACCTCCCATTGTGTAGCTAATAACCCCTTATAACTAGATTACCTTTCTTAGAAATATTAACCTTCAATTAAAGAAATTTTACCACAATAACAAATCTTTAGTTTCATTAGCGTGATGATAATCCCATTGTTTCCCCTTCTTTCTTTAAGCAATAAACTACCCGTCCAGATTTCATACAACTTTAATGATTTGTGGAAAATAATAGGTTTACCTCTATGAGTTAAAAAAAAAAATAAATATTGAGAAAGGGTACCCCTAATCTCTTTCATTGAAATTATGTACCCATATTTTTATTATGTCCCATTTTGTTTCTTTTAATGTCTCTAACTTCGTTTATACCTGCCCCACTCAAGCATAGGTCCAAATCCCTGGCAGTAGAATTGAGTTTCTGCGCCGAAAATTGGAGCATAAAAATAAATTAAAAATAGAAAAATTTGTTTTGTGTTGCTGTTTGTCTGTGGAGTCGTGACATCTGATTTAAATCAGTTTTTTAGATGGAATAGTTAGGGTTTTATCTAATTAAATAGAATTCTATTATAAACAAATGTTTACAACTAGTCTAGTTTTTTCAGGGTTTCTAACACCCTCTATGTAATATTAAAACAATTAAAGCTTTCTTCAAGATTATTTCCTAATACGCTAAATGCTTTATTTGACTGAATATCGTTGCCAACTGATATCAAAATGAAGATTATTTTTATTACAGCCAAAAAAACTTCTCAAATTAAATCGCAAAGCACGCAATCTCATTTGTTGTGACCTGAATTTATTTAGAGAACACTCCTTTAGAAACGGTCTATGTACTCAGGTTTGACCAGCGCGCGAAGGAACAATGTCCTTAGAAATTTTTAGGAAGAATCGTGCGGTGACCACAAAACAAGACCATCAACATCCGCAGATAAGCGTGGGAAAAACAGCTAGAAAAATGTTCAACAATTTTTTCTTGATGCTCGGAGGAAATTTATACAGCTTTATTGATTTATAGAGACTGTGGCTTAGTGCCTTTTGCAAATCATCGTACAGGAAATATGAGGTTTGATAGAAACTAGTGTCTTGCAAATGTAAATGAAGTAACTGAATGTAACTGAAGTGGCGGGGCCCGAGTGTCGGAACTTGTGAAATTCAAATGAATTTGAATAAAAACTTTTAGAAAGTATTTTGATTATTACATATGATTGCAATAAATTTTAAAAATACCACGTTTTATTTAAAAAGACCACGAGTACGGCTCGTATTATTCATGTATGGCCCGAAATGTCGATTACGAGTCAGACTCGTGATATCCAAGTTTGGCCTAAAATTTTCATCACGAGTCGGACTCGTGAAAATAGTGCAAGGGGTTAAGGAATACTCTCCACTCGAAAACTCTAGTAACTCCCATTCGAGAAATGGATATATGAGAAAAGTTTGGAGTTTTCGTAAAAGAATTTAATTGTCGACCTAATTATATTACGAAATTGTTATACTACAAATTTAGTTTGCAAAACTATTGATATACTGCCTTACGGAAGTTACCGTTGGAGGTATATTAAATTAGAGACATTAGAGATAGGGGAATCGAGTTAGTATATCGCGTGACGCGTCTCTAGTCCAAAGGGGCTACTTCTGTGTTATGAATGCGAACAGGCAACGCTCGTTTCGCGAATAGGGTAGACCTAAAGTGGGTCAGGTAAACGATGCGTCCACTTGGTAAGCGAGTGGTAGAGAATTACTACTGCATTTTCGAATCAATAGCTTGCGCATTGTCCTATTTAAAGATGAATGACCTAAGAAATTGGCTTTGACATATTCCAGATTGTTCTAATTTGTTAAATTTTTGTCACAACAAAGAGCTACTATGTACTCACAGAAAAGATTGAAGTTCTGAAAATCAAACAGTAAGCCGCATCATCACCGACAAACCACTGGACCTATTGGTGCCATATTTACACCATATGTTGTTGAGGTTGCGAGTAAGGTTTTTAGATAGGTTTCATTTCGATAGACGGTGCTGAGGTCTGACTTCTATATGTAAGTGCCGATTTTGTTCGTTCCAGCAGAAAATGTTTGTTCGTAAAAAAGAAATTATTTTAGTATGTTTTGCATTTAGTAGATGGCGCTATAGTCTCATTTTAAGTAAATCGCGTTGATTAACATCGACATATATACATTCATTATGGATTTTATATATAAAGAACAAAAAATGAAATAGTGAGGCGGAACAAAATTTAAGAAAGCAATTTTATATTATCAAAGTATGGTATATTTAGTTGATTTGCGTATTTCCTTAACCCACATAATTCATGGTATTTCATTAACATCACATGTCGTCACGAACAAAGTTACAACTAAAAACATAGGTGAAAATCAAGATTACTTATGATTTTTAATTCTTTCTCAATTAAGGATATAATATTTTCTACAGTTTAACGAATTTGATCTTCAACAGTTACTTTATAGTTGAAAATTTACCTTTCGATTTTCTTGAATAACAAACGAGTTTATGAACTCTCTTTCACATAGGTCACTATGAAAATAACTCAAAAAGTTTCAATTAAATATGTAACCATCAATTATCATTGAATTATTTCCACTCGTGACGTTGCACGTGACGTTACGAGATAATCTACTCGGTAACTGATGCTGTATTATAATGGCTGCTCGTAGTGTTGCTTGTATCGTTCACTACGAATACTTTGCGCATGCAAAATACGCCTTTCTTCATCACTACTGTTACGTATTTTCGTTGCACGTCCATCACGAACGAAATTAGAACAAAGTTTTGTGACGTATATTTAATCACAAAATCAAATTATCGTCTTTAATCTTACAATGGGATACAAATATTAGTTTCAGAGTTTTTTTTTAAGTTTTCTATAGACACACGATTTATGAGTGATTAATTTTTCTTTTTGTAAAATAGAATATAAATAGAGATTTAAGAAAGCATCTGTATTACTGCAACCTCATCTTTGTAGGCTCTTTGTTGTGACGATCCTATCTGCACTTGCTGTCGTAGCAAAACAATAAAATAGCCTGGTTACGATTTCTGACACGGTGAACAAGACATTTCATACTTTTTTTTAAGGAGACAAAATTCGATATTCAGGTAGTGACGGTATAAGGATGCTGGGAAGCAGACGGCTTATTATTTGTACTCGTAAAAACCTGCGTGGGCGTGTACTCGTAAAAAACTGTGTTGACAGTGCCATTAGTTGAACGTGGTGGTCGCTTCTCGGCGTATTTGCCGAGGTCCGTAAAAAAGTTGAATTTGTCAGAAGGTCTTGCTCCCTTCGAAAGTGAACGACTTCAAGAATGCTCGAAGCCTCACTCGGCAAGACGCTACGCATTTTCACTTTTAACTCGGCTTATGTTTTTTTTATTCCTCGTAAAACAGAAATCTGACTGCAAAAACATGTAGACATGTACATTCCATCAGACGATGCTACTCTCGTTCAGTTTTCTACACATTTGTTCTAAAACATGTTAATGTGACAAAAAAACATAGACATTTTAACAAAACTTAGTTTAAATATCGTGCGAGAAAATCTGCGTTACTACATTTGATGATTTTTAGTGCCAAGTAATAGTGCATTACGTAACCAGGGTGAAAAACAGGCGATTATCGCACGAGTCGACTTTGTCGCCCTAGCAAAGCCAGGGCGACAAATAAGACGAGTCTGATAATCGCCTTATGTTCGAGTTACGTATTCCACTTTTCGTAACGAGTGCGTAAATTTGACTTTACACACGCTAAAAATATTTTCCGTACACTAAACGTTTTTTGGGCACGCTAAATGTATTTTGGGCACACTAAATGTAGGTTACGCACGCTTAATATATTTTATACACGCTAAACGGATTTTCCGCACGCTAACTAAATCTGGTATATTGTATTTACAAACGAATGCATAAAATCGAATTTTAAGCAGGCTCTTAAGAAATAGTACTTCTTTTTCGACTTTTCTACCCGTATAATAAGAAAAGCAACTGGAAACGTATATTAACACACACCGTTGACCGGTGATTCGTCATTTACTGTCCGGTCGATACTGACCATTGAGGAACTTATGCATGTAATATGTAAATGTAATTTTATGAACAATAGCCAGCCACAAACGCTCGTTTCTACACAACTTGCCCGGTCAACGATGTGTTAAGTACTTACAAAAGAAAGAACTTCCTGAGTTGGTCGTACTCCAGAAAATTCTCCTCTAACAAAAACATAAAAATAATTGACG